>CANYBF010844254.1:0-11283 GCA_948192965.1 Dalechampia spathulata
TTAACGTTAGGAATATGAACGTTGAGGTGAACGTTGAGGACGAGAAGCATGGGAACGTGGGAAGGTGGAGAGAATCAAGGAAGTTAGTGGGAAGTCAAATAAGACTTAGTAAAAGTCTTATGGAAAAAGAAAAATTTAAATAAGTATTAAAAATAAAATCGTAAAATGGATCGGATATTAGGACCCCATGAATCGACGGCATTCGTGTTCACAGGACGAGCGCACGCAGGGGGGGTGCGAATCCACCGATTTGGCCTGCTTGGCCCATTCTCATGTGCGCGAGCCCATCCCATTTCTCAAGTCCATTTTATCAATAACAAAAGCAAAGTTATATTTAAACTTAAAATTTTTGCTTCTCAAAAGTGATGTGGGATATGGTCTTTTGCAATATCATAAAGGCTCCAACATTTTTCAAGTCCTACAAGTCATGTAAAGGTTATATGACTCATATGACTCGCTGCCCATTCATGATCATTCTCAGATGCATTCTTATAACTTGCATATATCTCATACGAGTCATATAGCTCATTATTCTAACACGATTCCCTCATTTTACATTTGCATGAATCATGAGAAACTTACATAAGTCGTGTGACTTGACTGCATAACATTTTCATTTGATTTTTACACTCTTTTATGGATCATTGATGCATTTTTTGAATGGTTAGGATTACTTCATTGCAATTAGAATTTAGGTACATGTATATACTTATTTATCTTGTTATTTTAAAGAACACACTTAGATTTTTAAGGTTCATGATCTTTCTTTCCATTTAGGGATTAGATTTTACATTTAGGGCAAAAAATTTCTTAGTTAGTTAGAAGATGAATCTAAATACTTTTCCATTATTATTATCTAATTCATAGATTTTGAAAGGAGTTTGAAGAAGAAGTTTGAAGAAAAGAAGATGAAGATTTAGTTGTTCTCAAGCTTGAAGATTCAAGATGACTAAATAACCAATCAATCTATCTCTTTTGTTTCTTAGTTTACAATATGTTTATGGAATTTCTTAACTCTTCTTATTTCATATTTTTTACTTTTAAACTTATTATGTTTGAGTAATCACCTTAGAGGTGGATTTAGGATTGGATGATGTTTGTGTGAATGTTGAGTAGTTGATGTTAATGGTTAAATGACTTTCACAAGTCTTTGTTGATTTTAATGAATATTCAATTTGTTTATGAATTGGCCACTCATAGACTTAATTGTTCACTTAGATTATATTTATTGCTTTGGAAGAATGATTGTTTAACCAGAATAACATTGGCATGCTTAAATGATTATCACTTAGGAATAAGAATTATTGTTCATGAGGATTAATGCTAATGATGAAATTTCATGAATTGATATTGGTATTTTCACTATGAAAGTAGGATCATATTATTGCTAATTAATCATTGCCACTTTGGAAAAAGGGTTTTTGCTACACAAGATCATCATTTCTTAGAAGTACTTTAATTGTTTCTCATCAACCAATTTTTCTCATTAAGCATCACACCTCCTAATTGCATCCCTGCTTTTTATTAATTAAGGTATTTGCCATTTAAAAGTGTTTCCTTTACTTTTGCACCATTGTTTTATAGTTCATTAATTATTCAAGTTTTTAAAGCAAAAAATCTATTAACCTCTCTATTTTCCTAAACAATCAATTAAAATTTACTTATGGTAGTTGGCATGAATTAAAGTTCCTTATATTTGACCCTATTACTAGTGATCTGTATTTCTTGTGGTGATGCTCGGTATAGGATTTTATTAAAACTTTTGGTATAATTATATACACACACTAAGCAATCAATAATTTTTGAAGGTAAAATGAGAGTCATTTGATCGAAAAAAATCAAGGGTTATGATTAAATGTTATGAATTTAGGCTTTTACACCATTTATTTATTTCATTTTTCTTAAGTTTCAAGAATCAATCATTCATCTTTCATTTTTATCATGCTCTCTTTCTTTTAATCATTTATTTGTTGTTTAGAATTAGTTAGGGTTTTGCTAGCAATTTTTCTTAGTAATTTCTCTTTTCTTCTTATCAACCATGAAGCTTAAAGGATATTAAGTTTTGAAGATTGAAAGTCAAGATACAAGTAAGGGAGAAAAAATCAACATTAAATGAGTTTTATTATTATTATTCTCTCTTTATTTCCTTATTGTAATAGCATTTTTCACTACCTTTAATTATTTGTATTAATGGATTATGAAAAGATATATATTAGATATTAAATTATGGATTATTTTGAATTTCTATCAATTGATGGTGATTTTGCATATATTGTTTGTGTTTGTTATTGATTTGTGTGATGGTGTTTAATGAGTGTGATTAAGATTGAGTTCACTTAATTACATATCTTAGATGATTTATTATGTTGGAAGATGAATTAACTATTGGATAGCATGATATGAACATGAATGTGGATTACCTAGAAATAGAAATTTAACTCATTAGGATAGATTTTTGATAAAAATGATTAATGCATTTCAATTAACTAATTACTACAAAAGTAGGTAGTTAACTAATTCTAATAGATTAATTGGACTTTGAAAAAGATTACTTAATATTTTTGTTATCTACTTTTATATGACTATTATCTCAATAATATTAATTACTATTAATTATCAAATGAAATCCTATTTGAATATTTAATTTTAATAAATGAAAAATTGCTAGAAAAATCTCAATTTACTCTAATTGTTAGTTTTATTTCATAAAATAAGTAATTTTGCATGCTTTAATTTCTTATTGCGAAAATCAACTTTTAAATTTCTAGTTGATACATAACTTATTTAAGTTAATAGTTGATACATCAATCCTTATGGAACTAACATCTCTATATGATAATTGCAATCTATATATACTTACATAAATGTATTTTATAGGATAATTAATTATAAATTTAAAACTTGTTATGAATTATTTTACTATCATAAAATATGCCCACCACAAACTAATTTAAATATCTTTTAATTTGAAAAATTCCAAATTCAACCAATTTTTCCCTTATCCCCTTCAATTTGTATGAAAACTAATTTTTAAATCTAATTATATATATAAACTCATTTTTATTTAAAAGAATTTTATTTAAAATCAAATATAAATGTTAATTTTTACCTTTTTAAAAATAAATACAAAAAATCAAGTAAATAATAGTTTTAATTTATAAAAATTAATTTTATCTAATTTTATAAAAAATTGTAATAAATATAAAAATAAAAAGTAATAGTTTTAATTTATAAAAATTAATTTTTTATTAATTTTAGTGGATAAAATTTTTTATCAAAAAATTAAAATATTAAAATTATTATATTTTAAAATTTGTTTTGAAGTACATTTAAAATTTTTTTAATTAATATAAATAAATAATAAAGAATTACTCATATAAAATATTTTAATTGAAATTTTAGTGCTATTAAATAATTAAATTTAAATATATACTTATCTAAGAATTAAAATTAAAATGAAACATAAATACTAATTATTTTTATTATCTAATGTTTTGATTTGTTAAATTTAATTTTTATTATCTAATTTTTATAATAACTAATTTTTATTTAAGAATTTATTTAAAATTAAATATAAATACCAATTAATTATATTATCTAATAGCTGTAAAAATATCTCATATTATTAATATTTAACTTATTGTTTTCAAACTCACATTATAAAAGTTAAATAAAATAAATTGATAAAACATAATTTTTTTAATCTTTTGATTAAATAAAAGTATAATACTTGGTAATATGTAGGTTTTTATTAATTTTAATTAATAAAAATTTATTTTTGATCAAAAAATAAATAAAATTAAAAGTATTGTATTTTACAATTTATTTTTGAAATAGATTTAAAGTTTTTAATATAAAAATAAATAAATAATGAAGAATCGCTAACATAAAATTATTTTGATTGAAATTTTAGTATTATTAATCAATTAAATTTGAATATATGATTACCTAAGAATTATATTTAAAATTAAATATAAATATTAATTTATTTTATTATATAATAGTTTGATTTATTAAAATTAATTTTTATTATCCAATTTTTATAATAACTAATTTATATTTAAGAATTTTATTTAAAATCATATATAAATAGTAATTATTTTTATTCTCTAAGCATGTCTCACATTATTAATAGATTAATAAAATATATTTTTCTTGAGCTTTTGATAGTGAGAAAGTGTAATATATGTTAATATGTGATTTTTTATTTTATTAGACAAAAATTTATTTTTTATCAAAAAATAAAAATAATAAAATTATTTTATTTTACAATATATTTTGAATTGCATTTAAAATTTTTAATATAAAATAAATAAATAAAATTTGTTGATTTTAAAATGGAATCTTAAATAATATGTACAATAATAAAATTTTAAAGAGATAAAAGTCCTATTATAAAAGTGACATGTACAATGATATAATTTTATAATTGTAAAAATTATGTTTTATAATATAATTTTAAATGAAAGGTATAATAATAGAAATAAAGTTACGTGTTTCAATAGAATTTTATTAAGATTAAAATGATATATTGCAATAAAATTTTAAATGGTATATATTGTAATAATATTTTATTAGAATTCAAAACTTTAAAAAATATTTATAAAAATGACATAAATAATAAATCAAATAATAAATACTAATATATATAATGCATGTAACTCTAGTATATTAAAAAGAAAAAGTGATAGTTTAATAGTTTAAAATAATATTTTTAATTTATATTTATCAGTATTGTTAATTTAAATTTTTTTAAATTTATATACAAATACTAATTTTTATTTATTTTAAATAAATATAAATAATTAAATAATAATATTTTTAATTTATAAAAATTATTTTTATATAAATTTATATAAAATGATAATAAGTTTGATTCGTAAAACTAACTTATAAAAATTTTATATACAATAAATGTAAAAAACTAACAGTAATAATTTTAATTTATAAATTTTATATAAAATAAAATAAATATAAAATAATTTTAATTTATAAAAGTTAATTTTAATTTATAAAAATAATTTTTTAATTTTATATAAAATAAAATAAATATATAAAATTAACAATAATAATTTTAATTTATAAAAATTAAATTTTATCTAATTTTATATGAAATAAAATAAACATAAAAAGATAAATAGTAATAATTTTAATTTATAAAAAATTAGTTTTTATTTAATATTATATAAAATAAAATAAATATATAAAACTAAATAGTAATAGCTTTAATTTGTAGGATTAATTTTTATCTAATAATTTTTACATAAATATTAATATTTATTTAACTTATCTAAATATATATTATGTAAATTTGATTTTAGATAAAATAATTTTTTTTATATTTAAATTAAGTTAATATTATTAATTGATTCTTGAAAATATTTATCTTTTTTATGAAAAATAAAGATAATTAATAATATATTAAATATATTTATTATATATCCATTAATTATATCTTTATATATAAAAAAATTAATTAAAATATTTTAATTGTGATAAAAGAGTGATTAATAAAAATAAGTTATATTATATTTTTATTAAATTTATGAATGAAAATTAATTATATATTTAAATTAAAATATGATTTATATATTATTATATAGATACCAAAGTATTTTCATTTTATATTGTGGATGAGTATATTTATTTAATTATTTTTAATTTTATGTTAAAGTGTAATTTATTAATTAATTGATTTTAATATAAATATAAAATATTATAAATATAATGTAAAATAAAATATAATCTAAAATGATATTAATTAAACTAAAACATAATGTAACTAAAATAGAATAAAAAATATTAATGTATGTAAATTTATTATATAAAAAGTACTTAAAGTATTGATTTTTATATAAGTTATTATAAATTTTAATTCAAATAACAATATAAATTTACAATAGAATTCTAAATTATAAAATTTTAAGTGGTAAAAAATTTATTACAAAAATGATATATAAATACTTTTATTCAGATTAAAATTATATATTATAATAAAATTTTAAATGATATATACAATAATAGAATTTTAAGATGATCAAAATCTCATTATAAAAATGATATATATAATAATAAAATTTTATTAGGATTAAAATTATATATTAAAATAGAATTTTAAATGATATGTTTAATAATATAAATTTAAGATGATTGGAGTTTCTATAAAGATAATATGTATAATAATAAAATTTTAAGATGATAAAATAATTATCATAAAAAAGATATATATAATAATAAAATTTTATCAAAATTAAAAATTATGTGGTATAATATAATTTTAAATAATATATATAATGATAATATTTTATTAGAATTAAAAATATTAATAATTAATATTAATTTATTTAATTTTTAAATAGATGTTCATTAGCAAAGGAATTCTTATGAATAATTTTAGTGTACGTTAGCATTCATGTAAACTAAACATATTTATTTAAATTTTATAAAATTCAAATTACTTAATTGGCCTTATAATTCGGATTGATAAGCTAAAATTATATGAATTTGATCTTTTAGAGCCTTTGACATAAATTGAAGGAGTAAATTCACATTTTCTTCAAAGTTAATAAATTACAAAAGATTTACTCTTTGAATTGCAAAATTAATAACATATTTATGATCAATACTCAAAAAGGCGTTTAATAAACGTCAGGCCAACCAAAGCACGTGGCTCACCAAAACTGTTGCCAGCTGATAATGTATGTATGCATGCGTGAATTTGTCATCTTGACAACTTGAAGTGTCATCTGCGGAAGCATTTTCTGATATATTTTTATATTCTTATAGTGTAAGTGCATAATGTTATCCATACATAGTTTTTTGTTTTGGTTCAAAGCATGGATGCCTTCTCTCATAACTTATTATTATTATTATTATTATTATTATTATTATTATTATTATTATTATTATTATTATTATTATTATTATTATTATTATGCATGTGATTTATTTTGTTTATTCGTTATAATTTTATAAGTTGAGATTGAAGATCTTATCGTATGAATTATATTCAAAAATTAATAATTCTTGCATAGATCAATATAATGTTATAATATCAATGTAGACAGGAAATAAATAATATAATTGATCTAACTAAATAAAAATAAAATAATTGAAATAAATAATATAATTATATATCATAAATTTTTTTTATCAAGAAATGTACGATGAAGAAGTATTGAAGAGATATTTTCATTTTTTTGGAGTTTTTATTAAAAAAAATATCATTTTTGTTGAATTGATAATTCTTATAAGTGCTGGTTGGTAAATAATTGTGTGCGCCATTAAGATCGAATTAAAAAAGGACACACGTGTCTTGAATGATTTATTTAAATAATATCTTCTAATGATTAAATTTAAGTTTCTCCATCTAAACGTTGCTAAAGTTTTAGTGAAAAGAATTTGGCTGCATTATTAAGCTGCAATGTTATTCAAAATATTTTAGTATCATTCCTCGTCATGTGCCTACGCTGACTATAATATGAGTATTGTTTTTTCATATTTAAAATATGGAATATCATTACAACTTTTTTTTAATTAGAATGACAAATAAAAAGAATTAGACACATTTTACGATACAGAAAGAGATGACACAATTACATGCCAGCAGGGATGGTGGCACATGTAATAGAGTGAGGCACGTGCTTTAATTTATAAAATTTACTAATCAAATAAAATATTTTTATAATCTCATTTAAATGTGGAAAAATCTATATAAAATTAAAATATTAATAGATCATAATTTTTTATCCAGAAAATGCATCCATTTAGCCTTGCAAGTTTAATATCTCCTCTTGGACTTTGTGTGTGAGATTTGAAGTAGCATACTGCCTGCCTTCCTGTGCTATTGTTTTCTACTTTTGCTTTTCCGTCCTATGGTTTGGGTGCAAAAGAATTAAGTTAAATTAAACTTCATTTTATTTAAATTTAATTTATTTATAATTAAATAAATTTGAATTGAATTTTTAAAATTTTTTAATATATCATAGATTTAAAAGAATTTAATTACATTTTAAATAAGTTTAACAAATATAAATTATAAAATAAATTATTTATGTTTTCATAAATTTTTTTAATAAAAATATCATATTTCATAAATATTTATAATTTTATATTAATAATTAAATTTAAAAAATTTTCATACATTTATATATTTATAAATTTATAATTATATATTTAAAATTAAATTATTTCTATATAAATTAATAAATTAGTTACGAGCTTCTTATTAAATTGATTTATGAATTAAAATAAATTGAATATTATTAGTTGAATCATTTATTAAATAAATTTAACTAAACAAATTTAAATACATTTTTATCAAATAAAACTTTGAATAACTTACAAATAACTTTAACTCATTCTATCTTTTTTATAATTTCATATTATTTTTTATCTTTCATGATTTTCAACCATGACAGTGAATGTTAGCCCAAAAATTGCTCATGGTTTAGTGTGGTATGCTTTTAGCCAATACTGACTTTATTCTCCTTTCTATATTTGGAAAAGGATGAATTAGTAAATATGATATTGAAGATTTTAAAATTAAAAAATTTAAATATATTAAATATATGTTAAATTAATCAATTAAAAATTAAAAATATTAATATTACTTTTAACACAATTTATTAAATTTAAATTTCAAATTTTAGTCATTGTATCCATCACTATTATCATCATCACCATCTACTACCATTATCACTAATCATCATTGTCACGCCTTTATGCGGTGTAACATACTCCCGTAGAATAATTAATGATCTTCAATAAATGAAAACCATTAATCATCCTACAAGGGAAGTAAAATTTTTTTTTATATGTAACAATTTTACTAGGTTTCAAATTTACGAAAATATAACCTTACATTACATACTTGCATTTACTACTTTGAACATTACTTTATAAAACAATGTTAAACTGATCCAAGTCCTTACTATCATAAGAGAGTCCTGCTGAATTGGTGCCTTGGGATCCATGCAACATCAATTGTTTGTTAAACCTGCATCTATCAAATGACAAACGCTAAGTATTTCACTTAGTAATGTTATAACATAAACATAGTAACATATGACATATATATATATATATATATTAGATTAAATAATCCTTATCCTCATATTTATAACATCATTACACAGACATTTAGTATATTATTCTCGATATCTTTTACATATAACCACATTTATTTATTCACTGAATACTCAGATCATAATTCATTTTGATAATACTAAATCAATTCATTGTCATGCTACTCATCACTTATTTTATAAAAATCAATATTCCTTTCAAATTTCCTATAAGCAATGTAGTCTTTAAACCTGCATACTACTTAAATTATCATAAACCAATGTCCACTATTTCATTACTATAAAAACATTTCCATAATATGTTCATGTTGTACATTCATTATAATTATCAACTTGTCTATAACATACTATAATTCTTCAGTATATCATTACCACTTATAAGCACAACTCATTCAACAGTAATTAAATTTACTATATTATTTTATCCTCATATTATTGGCATTAAAATGTTGTAATCGTATAATATCCCTTCATCATATTATTCTTAAAAATCTACATTACTTTAACATATATTTAACTCCCATATCATCATTACCATAATTATTTTAAATATATATTTAAATCCCGTAATTGCTAATAAGTGTCATAACTCCACTATGTCATGTATTCCTTCCATTAGTAAATCATAAGATGATTAAAATACTAATTATTATCTCTATCATTATTTAACATATAATTAGCATTAATGAAAAATGTTATGCTCTCAGCATAACATAACTAGCATAACATAATTGTCAATAAGCATAGGCTCCAATAGAGGTATTTTATATCTATACCCATTACATTAAAATGATCAATAGCCATTTATGAATGCATCTATAACATTACCCATCATACCATACCTCCATCATTATTCAATATACATATCCATATAAATACAATTATGATGCATTCATCATTCCATCATCATGATTATTCTTACTCTGAATAACATACCATATAGAATCCATCATGTTTCCATAACATTTATACATGTGCACTTATAGTGCTTTCATCACCACCATTCTTTGAACTTTTATGATATATGAATGATAATGTTTGATTATGAGAATGCATTCATGTTATGCATTCTCCTCCTTATTTTCCTGTAACATTTCATTTCATTTGCCCTTTCACATACTGGGCCATTTTATATGCGCATATGATACTGGATCTTTCATTTCATTTCATATCATTTATGTGGTTCAACAAACTGGAGCCCATTTCACATTCATTTATTTTCTTTTCATTTCATGTCATTTTCCTTTCCATTCATTTCTCATAGGAATTCATTTCATAATGCCCAGTATCTTTCCATTTATCATTCTTCACATTCGCTTATTTTTCTCCTTCCTTATTTCTCCATGTCATGTCATGATTATGAATATGTCCATTGATGTTTCATAACATGATATGTGTGCATTATGCCATGATGTTATGATGAAAATATATAAGCATCATGATAACGTATCATACATCAACCATTCCATACTTGACCCATTTCATTCATTATCCATCTCATAACATAAGAACATTAAAATATCAATCATTAACCTTGATTAATAGGTCACTATTTTATAACCATCAACTATCAATCATAAACAATTATTCAAACCAATCATAGCACATCATAAATATAACAACTCATTTATTATAATTCTAAACTGAAAATATAATAACTCGTTCATTACTATCTTACAATCTTTCATCAATCCCTGATACCTTTAGGATACTAGATTCCATAATCCTATACTTCTCATATCCTTAGAAACATTTCATTCTTTTAATTTCCTTTTATAACTTCTTTAAACTATCATATAATTATACCTTTCTACTTATATATTTCATTTCATGATATGTACTCAATATGTTTTGATGTTTGATTGAATATATAAGCATCATAACTTAATACCATGCATAACTTATCTTATAAAATCAATATCATTAACTATAATGATAATCATATCATTCATCAAAATTCATCACATCACTGTATTCACAATTCTATATTTGTTAACCTTAATTAATAGAATAAGATGTAATATAACATCATTGACTTCCTTTTTGTATTTAATCTAAAAATATCAACTATAATTAATCATTATAATATAATAACATCTTATTAAAGAAGATATTCATAATATATCTTCTTTATAACCATGAACTTTAATTATCATTCTTATTAAATAATTTGTATAATAGACCCTATAAAATTCAT
>CANYBF010844459.1:0-21432 GCA_948192965.1 Dalechampia spathulata
GAACACCTAATGGACTTAACTTGTAATGTTTATAAGTCCATAAAGTTCAAGTTGGGCTATTGAATTGGGCTATGACAAGGCAAGTGATAGTCACAGGCCATATTAGTCACAGATGGGCCCAGACTTGACTTAAGCTGAAAGGGTTTCAGCTTAACTTAATTTTTGGAGTATAAATATGTTATTATAACTCAAAATTAGGTTAAGCCACTCATTTTTCTTCCTTTGGCCAAAACATACCTCCTTCTGGAAAGGGAGAATTCGGCCTTCACAAGAGTAATTGTGAGGAAGAAGAAAAATACCATAAGTTTTTCTTTTTCTTTGCTAGTTCACAGGAAAGAAGATAGAAGCAATCGTTGATTACTTGGATTCCCTCATTTTTGTGTGGATACTGTTGGAGGCTACCTACTTTGGTGGTTTTTGGTTTGCTACAACCATAAACAACATAGAGATCAAGAACGAAGGAGAACTGCATTGATATGTAAGAGTTACTATCTTATGCCATATATAATCTTTAATTTAGTTTTCATGTGTTTGATGCAAAGATCTTCTCTTGGTTTGCTGATTTAAATAAAAAAAATTTAAATTTCTTCCGCTGCTTAATAATATAGCAAACCAACATTGCATGCCTAGTACGCTAGGGTTGTTGCATACGAACTGTGAAAATAGACAAAAGCTTAAACTGTGTATCTTTTGGATTTATTAATGGAATCCAAAGCTGCTTTCTGCTGTAAATATCCTATGTTTTATATTTATTGCCAAAACATAACCCATTTGCTTTTCTATGCAGAGAGTAGATATACAATGACTCAACAATCACTGTTTACTTTTTACGCTCTTTCCTGCCACTGGGGCAATGATGAATGGAATCGATTAGAAGACGTGCAATCATCAATGCTTTTCTGTAAGCTACCATGCAATTTTGGGATCCGGAAGTTCATGTGTTCCGGTTCAAACATGTGGAGATGTGTCCGATGTATGAGAAGTTTGCTACTATACTCGGAGTCTCTTATAGCATGGCGGCGATGCTGACATTGCCGGTGTCTATTGGAGAGATATTCTCACATCTGATTAAGGCTTTTGATATTAGCCCGATTGAGATGTGGCTGCTTTTGACTACAGTTGGCTATATAGATCTTGCTGCTATTTTTCGGATATGTAGCCAGAAATCTGTGGAAGACTCGTCATGGCTAAGGGTAGCTGGATTTGGATTACTGGCACAATTCCTGTTTATCGATCCACCCGATCATGGAGACTTGCTGATCGGGCATGATGTAGACCAAATGGTGGAGGGTCGTACTCCTTTTGCCATGATCATTGTAGAGACGATCCTTGAGTTGGATAAAATGAAGCGAGGATAGTTTGAACACTTTAGTGGTAGTCTGCTTCGATTACAAGTAATGATTCTAAGCTACCTTTACAAGTTTTCTACTTAGAAAAGTTGAGTTCTTGCCCTAATTTTTGCATGAGTCATCTTTTGTAAGGTTTTCAGCTCATCGGGCTTTTATTTTATCTCAGACCCTAACTTTTGCCTGAACTAGCCCCTTGGGTTTTAAGCTCAGCGGGCCACTCTAATTTTTGCTTGAGCAGCCTTTTGCAAGGTTTTTAACTCAATGAGCTTTTATTTTTTATTTTTTTATTTTATTTTGTTATAGATCTAGCTTCAAGAGAAGCTTAGGATCTTGGCGCCACCAGCAGGGACCCATAAAGATACCTTCCTCACAGCCATATTTGGAGGGGTTATACCTTTAGCAAGGCAAAGACGATGACATTCCACGACTGGATGGAGTGGGTAGGGACCCAACCTGAGAGAGAGATTAGGTGTAGCTGCCCCTGGTGGCGCGTACAGCATGTAACTGTAATGACTTATATAGACTGTATCCCACTACCGAGATTCAAGCATTCTACGCACTACAGTCCTGCTAGGATCTGTCATCAGTATGGCCATTGGTAGACTATACCTTGGCTGACAGAGTTTAAGGGAGGAAGGCTGGTGCCTTGTTTTATGGAGCATGTGGAGAGGACTTGCCCTCATCGTCGGATAGTGCTGGTGGAGATTCCTAGAGTTGGACCTGCCACAGATGATGAGTACAAGCTGTGGGTGCTGCGCCAAGCCTAGATCCTATACTATGAGAGATTATTAGGCATAATATGTAATGAATGATGATAATGCTTTGTGTTTGAGATTTGTATTACTTATGGCTAAGTTTATGAACATGTGTTTCAATTACATTAATGAGATTAAAACATTTACATGAAAAATGTTAAAACCAACACAGAAGTTCAGGATGTGCATCAGACTTAACCCCTGTTGTCAACCAGCCTTATGCAAGATTTTCTGATCAACTATTTTAACGCTCTCCTTTTGCTTTTAAAGAGCTCTAACTTTTGCATGAGTCATCCAAGTGGATTTTCAACTCATCGAGCAAGTATTTTTCTTTTGCCTTAATTTTTACGTGAACTGCCTATGCAGGTTTTCAACTCACCAGGCTTCTTATTTTGATTTCACCTTTTCTTTTGCCCTTTGCTCTAGACAAAATATTTCTTCAGTTGGTCAAGGTTGACGGGTTCTAAGAATTCATTGCCTTCTAGATTCGAGATACGAATAGCACCTTTGGAGAGGATCTTTTTAACTAGGAATGGGTCTTCCCAGTTAGGTCTAAACTTTCCACAAGGGTCACGAATAGCTAATCTGACTTGCTTCAGAACTAAGTCACCTTCCTATATGGTAACAAGCTTGACTTTTCTATTGAATGCATTTACCATGCACTTCTTGTAAAGTTGTAAATGATAGAGAGCCTTCAGTCGCTTCTCATTAATGGTGGCCAGCTGCTCGTATTTGGCTCACTTCCATTCAACTTCTGGCAGTTGAGACTCCAGAATAACACAAAGTGATTTTAGCTCCACTTCGATTAGCAATACAGCTTCTATCCTGTAAACAAGAGGGTAGGGAGTGGCAACCGTGGGACTTCTTACAGTGGTTCTGTAACCCCATAAGGTAAATGGCAGCTGCTCATGCCAATCCCTGTAAGTTCGTACAGTTTTGGCCAACATTCGCTTGATCATCTTATTGGCCACTTCAACTGCCCCGTTAGCTTGAGGGCGGTAAGGAGAAGATCGATGGTGCTCAATCCCATACTTTCTAGTAAGTCAGTAACTTGGCCTTGAACTGCACTCCATTGTCTGACACCAAGTGATATGGTACCTTATATCAGCATATGAGATTTTTCTCTATGAACTTGGCAACCTACTTTGCCCCCAGTTTGCTGTAGGATTCTGCCTCCACCCATTTAGAGAAGTAGTCAATGGCTACCAGTATGTACCGATGCCCATTAGAAGCGTTAGGATGAATCTCACCCATGATATCAACTCCCCAAGCTGAGAATGGCCAAGGCATTATCAAATTCTGCAGTTTGACTGGCGGTATATAACTCAAATCCCCATGAATCTAGCATTCATGGTATCTCCACACAAACTATATGCAGTCTATCTCCATAGTGAGCCAGAAATATCCTTGGCATAGGATTTTTCTGTAAAGCATGAATCCATTCATGTGGGGTCCGCATACACCAGCGTGTACCGTTTCCATGACTGAATCAATCTCCTTCCCCGATATGCACCAAAGTTGTAGACCATCTGCTGTTCTTCTGTAGAGAACACCCTGATGCCAGGTAAAGTTGGCTGCTAGTCTACGTAGAGCTAGCTTATCAATTCTGTTGGCTTCTTCTGGATAAGTACCAGTCTTCAAAAAGTTCATGATATTTGCATACCATGGGAGTTCATCTGGTTGGTCTAGTACCATAACTCGTTCTCCCTCATAGCAAGGAATCCTTGACTGCTCTATGAATATAGGCTGAACTTGACTCTACGATTGCTCATAAATTAAAGCTAGTATGGCCAAAGCATCAGCCATCTAATTCTCCTCACTTGGCATGTGAATGAATTGGCATGAGCTGAAATTGCAAATCATGAACTTCATGTATTCAGCATAAGGCTTGAGCCTTTCTTCTTTGACATCCCACTCGACCGTGGATTGGTGAATGATAAGCATTGAATCACCAAATATCTGTACATCTTGGGCCCCAATCATTAGCAATGCTTGTAGCCCAAAGAGACATGCTTCATACTCAACCATATTGTTGGTGACTGGAAAGCTCAGCCGCTTAGAAAGCATAATGAGCTTACCTTCATGAGTGATTAGCACAACTCTTATACCTGCACCTCTTTTGTTGACTGCACCGTCAAAGTGCAAATGCCATTTCTGGACATCAACTGCCTCCAAATGCTCATCTGGGAAGTCTAGTTCAAAGGTCTTAGAGTCATCCATTGGCCTGGACACTAAGAATTCAATAATTGCTCTGCCTTTGATCACTTTAGTTGTGATGTACTGCACATCAAACTCTGATAATAGGATCAGCCACCTGGGGAGTTTCTCTACTAGCGAAGGAGCTGCATATAAGTATTTTATAGGATCAACCTTGGAGATTGCCTAAACTTGATATGACTAGAAGTAATGCCTGAGTTTCTTGGTAACCCATACCATAGCCATGCATAGCTTCTCAACAATGCTGTACTTACATTCTGTTGGTAGTAGCTTCTTGCTCAAGTAGTAGATAGCATGTTCAACTCCGGCTTTATTCTCCTGAGCCATCATAGCACCCACTGACTCCTCTTATAAGGCTAGATAGAGTAGGTAATGCTTCACCCTCTCAAATGCAAACTGGCAGTTCTCATTCTAAACCATGGATTGGTTCTTCCTCAAAAGCTTGAAGATAGGCTTACACATGGTAATGAGCTTGGTGATGAATCTACTGATGTATTGGAGTTGTTCCAGGAATCCCTTAACTTCTGTCTCAGTTCTAGGAATAGGTATTTCAATGATCGACTTTGCCTTGTCAGGATCCACTTTGATACCCCTCTGACTGACAACATGACCCAGCAGCTTACCGGATGTCACCCCGAATGTGCATTTCTTCGGATTCAGCCTGAGTCCATATTTCTCAACGCATATGAGAAACCTATCAAGAGCTGCTGAATGCTCTTCTCTAGTGGGAGACTTCACCATCATATCATCCACATAGACTTTGACCTCCTTGTGGATTAAATCATGAAAGAGGATTGTTGCAGCTCGCTGGTAGGTAGCACCTACGTTCTTCAAGCTGAAGGGCATGACCTTGTAGCAGTAGGTCCCCTATTCTGTGATGAAAGCTGTCTTTACCTTATCTGTAACTACAATCAGGATTTGGTTATACCCTAAGAATCCATCAGCAAAGGAATACATAGCACTAGCAGCTGCACTATCGACTAGTACATCAATGTGGGGCAAAGGAAAGTCATCCTTTGGATATACTTTATTCAGATCCTTGTAGTCTAAGCAAACTCTGACCCTACCGTCTTTCTTGGGAACCGAAACCATGTTGGCCAACCATCCTGGATAATCAACCACCTCAAGGAATTTAGCATCCAACTGCTTCTGGATATCTTCCTTGACTTTCTGAGCCCATTCTGGTCAGAGGCATCGTAGTTTCTGCTTAACTAGCTTGAACCTCAGCTTGGTAGGAATTTTGTGATCTACGATGGATCTATCGACACCCAGCATGTCTTCATAGCCTAGAGCAAAGGCTTTTATATGCTTTTTCAATGTACTGATTATTTCTGTTCTCTCTTCAGAGGTCAAGTCTGATGCAATCTGGAGTAGACATGGCTTGTCATCTATGTTAATGTTAATGCTCATGTTCATGCACAATGCCATCAGAATACACATCACAAACATAAGCAAAGTTGTTCTTTATTGCATTATATTTAGATAAGATTACATCATCATCAAATAAAATAGAAATTGGGACATCAGTGTCCTCATACAACAACTCCTCAAAGGTGTTATCCACTAGTATGGCTATGTCCTCATAGACCTTTGGCAACAATAGGTCTTCCATGTCCAAGTTCTGCAGCTTAGCTCCCAGTGTATCGACTGTAGTGAGTTCTGGCTCTAGGCGGCCAATGATGAGATTAGCAACATCACCAAAGATTTAGAAAGCATCATCAGGGTTGATGGTGAAGGAAGCAACAGTCTTTCTAGCTACTGTCAGGGTTGACAGGTCACATACATCACCAAAGATTGTGAACTATTGCTCAAAGAAGTCGTCTGAGTTAGGCAACTCAGGGGTATGGTTGTGCGGTGTCTCTCCTTGGATGAAGAGAATCATCTTGCACTCCTCTGGCTTGTCTAAAGTGTAGAGGTCGAACCCAATGTAGTACCTTTCTTCCCACATGGTTGTAGGAATGTTGAACTCTACCGGACCCTGCTGGTACCGACCTAAACCCCTACCAGGCATATAGTTCATCAGTTGCATCATCCTCTCCACAGTGAGACTTGGTTGGTACGAGTATGATTCAGGTTCTCTGATAACAGCGATCTGAAAACCAATCATAAGAGGGACATCTTCCCTGATGTAGGCCAAAGTGACCTCATCATTAGTCGCGATGGCAACCACACCTTCGTTGTATGGAAACTTGATCTTCTGGTGCAGGGTGGACGGTACACCTCCTAGTGGATGAAACCATGGTCGGCTCAATAGCAATACAAATGACACCAGAATGTCAAGAACTGTGAACTCCACCATTGATTCGATCAGCTCGATAGTGACAGTGGCGGTGAAGGTACCAGTAACCTCCCGTTTAGACTCATCATATGCCTTGATGATAGTCTTACATGGTTTCAGGTCTGAAAGCTGAACTCCAAGCTTGGGCAGCACCCTAAGTGGATAGACATTGATGCCTGAACCATCATCCACCATGATGTAGGGAGTGCAAAAATTCATAATGTTCACCCTGATGAAGAGTGCTTTGTTGTGGCAGACACCCTCGGCTGGTAGATCTGCATCAGAGAAGGTGATCATGTTGGATGCTAACTTCCGGTTCACCAGTTGACTCTTCATGCTAAAGGTGGAAGTAGATGGAGAGATTCTCATTCTTGAGAGTGCTTTGATGATAGCCCGTCGATGCTATTGGGAGGATAGCACCAAGTCCCAAATGCTAATGTTAGCTTGTATCTTCTTCAGCTGCTTGATAACAACATTATCAGGCTAAGCAGTCTAATCAGCTGGTTATGGAGCTTGAACATTGCTTGGACCAACCTCAGCTCTAGTAGGTCTAGCCTCGGTTGGCTTCTTAGCAACTTCTGGTTTCTTCCTAAGGTCGAGAGGAGTGAACACCTTACCATTACGAGTCATGTTGTGGACTCAAGAGGACATCTTGTTAGCACCTAACCCTTTCTGCTACTTAGGTGGTTTTGGTGTTGGCTTAGCTGCCTTGAGGGTCTCAGCCGACTTACCCTTTTTCGAAGCCTGATCCTATGATGATTTAGACTTAGTGGAATCCTGAGTAGCTGTAGACTCATCCTCTGAACTGTCATACCATATATCGATGGCACCAATATCAAACCCACCATAGGGTTGGAAGGTAATAGCAGGCAACTGAGTAGTCCCCTTACTGTTAAGGGGAGAGAAGGAGTTTAGAACTAGAGATTCTAGCAACCCTGATTGGAGCATATAGGTGCGGATGGCTTTATGGTAGTTTATCTTGGTTGATGGTTTGGATTTCTCAGGGTCTTCATTCTCACCAAAATCAATGAGGTTTTGAATGACCAATCTGAGGGAGCAACAGTCATCAGTGTTCTGGCCATGATACTGGTGATAGTGGCAGTAAGTTTTGGTGTCCACTGAGGCTGGAGGTGGTGTTTTGAAGTTTGGTTCAAGTGGTTTGATGAGCTTGGCTTTGAGAAGCCACCCAAAAACCTTAGAAAGTAGCATTCTAAGATCTGAGAATTTATTGGATGGGGTAGTGTTTCAGAGTATAGGGTTTGGTTTTTGTAGAGCATTGATGTAATGAGGCTTCGATGTTTGCAGGGCGTTGGCATAGTGAGGTTTTGGTTATGTTTAGGTATACGTGACGATTTTAGGTTTGATTAGGAAGGCTCCTTTTTCTTACCCTCGGTCTGTTCAATGCATTATCCCATAGAGTATATGTCCTTAAAAGTGTGGAACGTCTGATATTTCAGCTTATCCTGGTAGAGTGGCAGTGACCCCATGATAAGGTTGTTGATCATGTCAGATTCAGATGGCTTATGTCTGACTAGTGCAGCTTTGTCCATCCAACGACTGAAGTAATCCATAAAAGACTCATTGGTTTTCTGCTTAACCATTTCAAGATCCATCAAGGTTACATCGAATCGGGACTTAAACTCATATTGTTTATAGAAAGTAGTACAAAAAGGCTTCCACTCAGCCGTGGTTGCCTTATTGAGACTGTGATACCAAGCTAGCGTTGGTCCCTCCAGTGAGATAAAGAATAGTCAAACTATAGTGCTCATCATCATGGTGTAGGTCTTTAAATGGTTCTTTGGGTCCCTAACTCTGTTGTACTTGGGAACATCAGGGAGTTTGAACTTAGCAGGCAGCCCCTTGATAGCTTGAATAGAGAACTCATCAAAGTTCATACCAAACCCCATGCCTTTGGTTTTCATGATGGTCTATAGTTGTTCAATCTTCTGTTCCAAGACAGTGGTCTCAGATTTCTGAATATCATGCATATGGAGTGAGACGTCATCATTAGTCTCCATATCATACAGGTTGACACCCTTCCCCTTTTCCTTCATCAAAGCTGGTGGGGTGATGAATTCAGCAAGACTAAGAGCCTCCTGGATTTATTGTTGCAGGAGAGTCTTGAAGTCATTGTTCAGGAGCTTGGCCACAGACTGGTTAATGAGTTTCTGAACTGCAGCAAGTGTGGCTTCATCTAGCATCGAGGTAGTAGGGGCAGATGATGATGCGAAATTCCTGGCATTTTGTGAGTCTGACATGGTCTCTACATGACAGAAAGAGTTAGCATGGATGCATGAGTATGCATATGGTGTTGTATTTGATGTACGTGATGTGACATGTAGAATATATGTGTGTCTTATGCTAGGAAATAATGCGATGTTATGGCTACAACAAAGCGAGTTAGCATGCGTATGCGTGGGTGCACATGATGCATCACGTAGGATGTATGCGTGTCCTATGCTAGGAAAACATCTAATGTTATGGCTGTAAAAGTGAAATCTGTTAGAAGATTGCATGAGTATGCATGTATGCATGTTTGGCAGAAAACATGAAATGGTTAGCGAACATGTAGCACACAGCAGTGCTCCATTCCAACCTTATACATCCATAAAAATTGGTCAATTCAAGTTCTCCTGTCCTAGGTGGGATACTAGCCCAGAGTTACACTAGGAACTCAAGGCATGATTCTCTCAATAAGGCAAGCAACAGGGTTGATCGTTGCTCGATCATATGAAGGATTACAACAAAAAACCTAATAGCATTTTGACCTAATCATATTGCAATGATAAGAGAAAGTCGATGGAATTAGCATGAGGTTATGCAACCAAGCAGAATCATGAAAGGATTCTGACTCTTAGCAAAACAATACAGATATGATCATATTGTTATGATAAGAGTATGCCTATGGAATAAGCATGAGGTTGTGCAACCATACGAAAAAGGATTCTGACTCTTAGCAGAGTAATATGTAGGAGGAAAATAGGCTGGGTCTATGCAAATTCACTGACATGATAGGGCAAAGATCCATATAGCATGTAATAAGGGTCCTAGTTTGGAATGTTGTTAGGCTTACTACATAGGCTTTAGTCCAATTTTGAGAACAAGCTAAGGTCTCCTGCCATGTTATCCACAACCTATCCAACCAAATAGAATCATTGATATAAGACTATACCTCATGTCTATCCGTCATGAATCATTGACAGTTATCAGTACAGTGCAGCGAGTGGTGAAGGCAGATGTGCTTTCCCAAGGAGTCGAATAGAGTCCAAGGTACTCACTCACTCATAATCATTGGTTTGACACAGGACCAGGGTGGTGTGTGCAAACATGGATTGGTGTTGTGATGCATACAATTAATCCAATTATGATAGGAAAATTAATATGCAAACTCTTAGATGCCACCACTCTTTCACCGTGATGTCCCCATTGGAGTCGCCACTGTGAGCGCTGGTTTCTGCCAGAGCCCAGAGTGAGGCTTGCGATGCTCATGGACCAAGGACCACACTTGGAGTGAAAAGCATAGTCTTCTCGAGGGGTTCCCTTAAGGAATGATATGGACTTGAAAGAGTCGCAAGGAGTCACCACCAAATATTTCTGGATTGGTCGAACCGACCCATAGCATGAGTGCTAGTTAAACCCTTTAGAGATTGGGTTCAGGTGGTGAAGATCTATTTCTATGAGTTTCCAAAATCAATTTTACCATTATAGTTAGATTTAATTATCCTGAGAAGGCAAGCATACGAGTGTATATGTAAGCACACAGCGTGACATGCAATTTGGTGTTGCAAGGTTGCACGTAAGATGACATATAATGCTATATGGCATTTGGATGGTATGGCATATGCATGACATGTGAAATAGCGATAAAATAACATGGCATATGCATGACATGTGAGTATGAATGACATATCATATGCATGATATGGCAACTTAGCATGATATGTAAACATAAAATCATGGTAAATAGCACGTATAGCGTAATACGTTAGTATTTTTGATGTTATAGAATGTATGGTGTATGTGTGGTATATAAAGTGAGTGGCATGGCATATGCATCATATGCAAGATAAATAACATGGCATATGTATGGCATATGGAATGGATGACATATCATATGCATGATATATGAGATGGTATATACTATGACATATGCATGGCATGTGAAGTGAATGACATATCATATACATGACATGTAAGGGAAATGACATATCATATACATGATATGTGAGGTAATGCAAGACATGGCATACGTATGACCTGTAGCGTGGATGACATACCATATGCATGACATGTGAAATGAATGACATATCATATGTATGATATGTGAGATGGCATATAACATATGCATGGCATGTGAGACAAATGACATATCATATGCATGACATTTGAGATTATGTATGACATATCATGTGCATGACATGTGAAGTGGATGATATACCATATGCATGATATGACATAGTAATATATGTGTGTAATGGCATGGCATATGCATGACATGGCATAGTGATGCATATGTGAATTAGTATTCAACATAGTATATGTCGTGGCATACGATATGGCATGTGACATGGCATGGCATAATGGCATATGACATGATGATAGCATGTGATGTGGCATGGCATATAGCATGGCAAGTTGCATGTATTGTATTGCGTATTAGCATATATGTATAAGTATATGAAATACGGTATGTTATGGCATGGCATGGCGTAGTAGTGTGTGATGTGACATGTGACATGGCATATGACATGAATGACATATATTTAAGCAAATATAAATCCATCCATGAATAAAAATACCGAAAGGCCGATGAAATGGATCGAGAAATTAGGGGATACATACAGGATATAGGGGATTAATTATTACAGACCAATAATAATCCTATCCTATAACAAAAATGTCCTCGCATACATATTTTGGGGTGTTAAGTAACACCCCCTTTCTCTTTGGGTACTATTCCACCTCGGGTTGCATGAGCCAAAAATGCACAAATAATATTATGCAAAATAAACACAAATAAATTCATTAGTAGTAAATGAATTTAGGATTTATTTGACTAGTCCAATGCTATGTGAAAGCATGAACCAAGAGTCAAAATCCAGTAATTCTTAGCAACAATGATGTGAATTTATATGAGTCGGATCATGAAAATAAAAATAATTTTAAGCAAAATTATTTTTGTTTGATCATGGAAAATCAAATGGGAGTGCTAACATCACTAGGAATAATTTGGAGATAGCCCCTCAATCAATTTGAATCCAATCCTATCAAAAATCATATTTTATACGAACCAAATAAGCATTTGATCGTCAAAAATTAATTTTGAGGCCAAAATTAATTAAATGTAATTATTTT
Source organism: Dalechampia spathulata (assembly GCA_948192965.1). NCBI lineage: Eukaryota > Viridiplantae > Streptophyta > Magnoliopsida > Malpighiales > Euphorbiaceae > Dalechampia > Dalechampia spathulata. The sequence goes on from CANYBF010844459.1 coordinate 11,955, forward strand.
ATGATAGATCCAGAATACTTGAGCCATTGTAAGGCATTAAATACTACTGGAAAAATCAAATCGATTTTGAAAATGATCAAAAAATACGATTTTTGAGAAATTTTTCAGGAAATGTGCATCGCGTATCAGACTATTTGCACCACACATAGGCTATGTGTGGTGTACATAGCATATCATGTGGCACATATAGTTTATGAATCTACAAGAAAATAAAATTTTTCAGTACAGAAACGATCTACAGATGAAAATACGTAACTTTAGTGAAGACAGTACCTCATTTTGAGCTCGAATCGGCCTCTGTTTTGCAATCCAAACATTTAATTGTGCAATTAATTTGGATAATTAATTTTAAGGCTAAAATTAATTAGATTTGGACAATATTTGACAGATCCAGAACCCCAAGATCATGGACAAGCCTCTAGAGTTACTGGAAAAATCAGATTTGAAGCGGATCAGGTGAAAAATGACTTTTTCTGTGAAATATGAGATCTATGTGCACAACACATAGGCTATGTATGGCATACATAGTAGCATATGTGGTGCACATAGTTTGTAAAATAGAGGAAAATCAAAATTTTTTCAGCAAAAACCCAAGATCCAACCTCGATCTAGGCAGATCAGAGCTTGAAAATGGATTTTCACTTTGTGGATTTGCATCTAACTCACGAAAAATAATTTTAAGTTTAAAATTATTTAGATTCAATAAGTATACGGTAGATCCAAAACACTAAAGGCATAGAGGAACCTTTAATGCTACTAAAAGAGCCAGATTGGGTAAAAAACCGACGAAAAATGGGAGAAAATTGGCATTTTCTTTGAAATCTGGGGCCTATATGTGCAGCATATAGGCCTATGTGCACCACACATGAGCTACATGTGGTGCATATAGGTGTATATGTGCAGCATATACCCCAAAAAATAGTAGTAAAATGAAAGATTTTTTAAGAAAATGGAAGAAAGGGGAAGAATTTAACTCTTGGTAATAGAATTTTCTTCAAGATCTTCACTCCAAACATGCTTAGGGAGCCTAACTAGAGCCAATTAGTCTCTAAATCCTAAGCAATTAATTAATTAAATGTTTAATTAATTATGGAATAATTTTGGTAGAGTTTTGGCTGCTCTTTTGAATAAATTTTGGACCCTTAATACTGAACACAAGCTCTATATTTATAGAGCCAAATTAGGGTTTGGCAAATTGCAATTTTTGGTCTGGGTTTGAAAATTTTTAGGCTATGTGCACCACACATAGTGCTATGTGCGCCACACATAACCTATACATGCAGCATGTAGTGCTACATATTCCGCATATAGCCTTTAGACCCGTCGCGTAGGGCCCACTGGGGTTGCATTAGGACATGCGCCTCATGCCCTATAAACATCATTTTGTGTTCCAAGACATTGTGTAATGTGGCTCACATCTGGTTTGGTCCCGCGAAGGCTCCCGACCAAATGTCTTTTTTCGTCAAATAGTATGCATAGTGTCATGCACCCTATTCATGCATTTCACCTCGTATGGGTGAAATGTAACGCATTTTTCATGTCAAATAAGCATCATTTGACATTCTAAAACGTTGTGCTATACGGAGCACGTTAGATTTGGTCTCAAAAGTGGGCCCCACCAAACATCTTCTTCTTGCTACATGCGTAGCACATAGTGCTATATACGGTGCATATAGCATTTTCACCCTATGTGCACCACCTTGTATGAGCAAAACGGGATGTGAACCATATGTTAAATAAGTATCATTTGACATATTAAGACATTTTGCAGTGAAGAGTTTTCCGGATTTGGTCTGGAAGGTGGGCCTACCAAACGTCTTTTTTTCTTGCATAGTGCATGCATAGTACTATGCACTAAATCCATTTTGTTTGCATGTTTCACCTCGCACGGATGAAATGCAACGTATTTCTTATGTCAAATAAGCATTATTTGACATATTAGCGCGCTTTGTAAAATGGCTCTTGGTTAGGTGGGCCCCAGGTGGTAGGCCCCACCAAGCATCCTATTTCGGGCATATAGTGTTATACGCCTAAAATGTAGAATTTTGCATGTTATGCATTCTGCTTGTCAAATAAGCATTATTTGACATTGTAAGATGTTATCAATATGTTCTATTTATGTAGGCCCTACATGTGGACCCCATTAACATGTGGGCCCTACTGAGCATTTTTCTTTTACCAAAGTGTTATGCATGCAGTACTATGCATTCAGTGTGTTTTGAGTTTGATATCAGCCATTAAGGTGAAGAAATTGATTAATAGTGGGTGTACAACTTTCCTTGCTAATGTGATTGAAACTAAGGCGGAGAAGCCAAAAGTGAAAGATATTCTTATAGTGTGTGATGATCTATTCAATTAGTTGAAGGGTGCATTAGTGTTTTTGAAAATTAATTTAAAATTGGGATATCATCAATTATGGGTTATAGAGGAGAGCATTCCGAAGATAGCTTTTCATACATGGTATGGCCTTTATGAATTTGTGGTTATGCAGTTTAGATTGACTAATGCAGCAATTACTTTTATAGCTTCGATGAAAACTATTTTCAAATAGTATTTAGATCAATTTATCATAGTATTCATTGACGATATTTTGGTGTATTCAAAAGATGCAGAAGAGCATGATAAACATCTTTGAATGGTATTATAAGTTCTTTGGGAGAAGCAGCTATATGCTAAACTCTCAAAATGTGATTTTTTGTTGGAGCAGATTTCATTTTTGAGGCTTATTATATCAGTAGAAGGTGTAAGAGTGGGTCCTAATAAGGTGGAGGTTATACTTAATTGGAAGCCACTTAAGCATGTTACAGAAGTACATAGTTTTCTGGGTTCGGTCGGATACTATCGTAGATTTATGAAAGGATTTTCAACCATAACATTACCTTCGATGAAACTCTTACAAAAAGATGTTCCTTTTGAATGGATGGAGAAGTGTCAGAAGAGTTTTGGTAGGCTTAAAGAATATTTGATGCAAGCTCTGGTGTTAACTTTACCTATCTCAGATAAGGAGTTTATTATATATAGTGATGCTTACATAATGGTTTGGGTTGTGTGTTGATACAAGATGATAAGGTGATAGCATATGCTTGTTGACAGTTGAAGCCATATGAGAGGAATTATCCTACACATGATTTAGAGTTAGCTGTGGTGGTATTTGCATTACAGATTTGGTGTCATTACTTGTATAGTGAAAAATGTTATATTTTTACAGATCATAAAAGTTTATGATATTTGGAGACACAGAAAGAACTCAATTTGAGACAAAGAAGATGGATGTAATTGATTAAAGATTACAATTATGTAATTGATTATCATCTTGGGAGAGCGAATTTAATAGCAGATGCTTTGAGTCGAAAAGTGTTAACACACTTTCATGCAACCATAATTAAGAATAGAAGGTAAATAAATTAAATGAGAAAAAAAGAGAATAGTGGATAAATAATGTATAGTGGTTTGGCCTCAATGCCTACATCCATTCTCTCAAAACCAAGTTTGAGGTTCCACTAATAATAGCAAGTTTTTAAAGGCTAACTTGAAACATTTACAACAATAGTTTTTAAAGTTAACTAGCAATAACCTCTTCAAGTTTTCAATAGGCTAACTTGGCAACCTCTAATGAGTTTTTAGTAGGCTAAACTCAAAATCTCAAGTTTTTAATAGGCTCACTTATAACCTCTTCAAATTTTCTCATAAGGACTAACTTGATAACCTTTTACAATAATAAGAATAATTTAAGAATATAATTCTCACACTCTTTATAAAGTCTTATGAAAAGATTGAGAATAAACATTCAAAATAAAGCTCTCTTTGAAAACACTTTAAAGATGTTATATATTAACTCCTTTTCGTTCTTTATCTATTATTGTATTTTTTAACTTCAAAACTTTTAAGGAATACCAAAAGCTTGACCAATATCTTATGTTATGAGTGTTAAGTTCCTCTTTTAAATTTCAAACTTATAGAATTCATTCTTAACAATCATAGTTAATGAATTATAAAATTATTTAACAAGATTCTTATAAACTGGTTCATTGAGGCATAAGAATGATTCACATCATTATGCTTTAATCAGATTCTCAATGTCAAAATCTATATAAATAATCCTTCTAATCAATAATCTTACTTAGAATGATCTTCTGTTAAGAGAAAGCAAACTCTGATTCCTCCAATTTTGCTTTTTTTTTCTCTGCTAATCAATAGTCTTCTTCTTTACCATTATGATAAAGAAAGAATAAGTTTTAATTTAGGAATTAGGGTTACATGAGAGAAGGAGAGAAAATCTAAGAGGGATGAAATGACTCGAATGCTTTTTTATAGGAAAAAGAAGTGGGAAATAATCCTGTAAGGTGGAAAGAAAAAATCTTTCAAATATAGTAATATTCTCAATAAATATAGAAATAAATAGAACATTAATCTAGGATATTCTTAAAGCCATAAAGTTTTGAAATTAAAAGAAAGTCACTCAGATAAAATCCATAATCCTAGCAAAAATAACTATATTTTGAAATTAAAACATATTTTTTTTAAAATAAATCTTTGAAAATGAATTATATATATATATATATATATATATATATATATATATAATATGTAACACCAAAAATAAAATAAGATGCTAAAGACATATATAGCATGTTAAAATCATACATAATTTAATCATAAATGTATATATGATCAAAATATAAAATATAATACTTCAGACATATTATACCTTCAAATTATGAATTAAAAATGCATGTACCAAGTTGTCTTCTTAAAGACACAAATCGATCCTCACTTAGTGGTTTTTTCAAGCTCTCAACAAGTTATTTTTCGGTAGGCATAATATTACTTCAATATCTTCTCTTTGAATATGATCTCTAATAAAGTGATGTTGAATCTCAATATCTTTTGTTCTTGAGTGTTGTATAGGATTTTTAGATAGATTGATTACACTTATATTATCATAATAAATTAGAATATTCTTATATTTTAATTCATAGTCTTCTAATTGTTGCTTCATCCATAGAATTTATGCCATACAACTTCCAACTAAGACTTACTTAGCTTAGGCTGTTGACAATATCATGGATGTTTGCTTCTTTCTAAACCATGATACAAGACAATAACAAAGAAATTAGCATGCCCCCAAAATATTTTCTATATCAACTCTACTTTCTGTAAAATCTGCATCACTATAGCCAACTATATCAAGTGAAGTATCTTTAAGATACCAAAGACCTAAGTCTTAAGTATTATTAAGATATCAAAAAATCCTTTAACAACAATTAAATGTGACTCCTTAGGATTAGCTTGAAATCTCATACACAAACACATACTAAAGTGAATATCGAGTCTACTTATGGTCAAATAAAGAAGTGAACCAATCATACCTTGATACATCTTGATATCCACACTTTTACCTTTCTCATCTTTTTTGATTTTCACCATTGGACTCATAGGAGTACCACAAGCCTCAACATCATTCATTTTAAATTTCTTCAAAAGCTCATTTATTTACTTAGCTTGATTGATGATAATTCCTTCCTTACTTTGTTTAATTTGCAATCCAAGGAAAAATATGAGTTCTCCAATCATATTCATTTTGAATTCCTTTTGCATAAAACTTACAAAATCCTTACACATAATCTTATTAGTCAAACTAAAGATAATATCATCAACATATATTTGAATAATAATAATTTCATGCTTATGATATTTTTTAAATAAATTTATATCAACTTGTTTCCTATATTACAGCATGTGCATCGTATTTGTATTTTTTGTCAAAGTTATTTCATTTTTGAATTACCATTTCATCCATCTCAGAATAAAAAACAATAACCATTCTATTATTTCATATAAATTCAATTATCACTTATGTGTATCCATTATATGTATTATAAGCTTGTATATTGTACTATCATGTAGTCGAATGAAATATCAAGTAATTATGCAATTGACATGGTAATATTAATTGCTTGTAGTAACAAATCATCATGATGTAAGTAACATATGTTTCATAATATTTGTATCAATTTATTCAACCCCACTACTCCCTTCAAGCCCCCTCTCCTGAATGTAATTATTATCACCATCATGTACAATATCACAACTCATCAAGGAGAGATCATAACTCAAACCTACCTTAAGAATAAACATATCATCATATTATGCATAATTAGGTAGGGAACAAAACTCAAACCTGCACTCAAGAAGGAATAAACTTTAACCTACCTCAGAAATCTCAAGAACATCATCATACACATTACATTATCCCTCCTTATACCTCTACATATTACATTACAATGATTTAATGAATAAACAATCCAATATTGGTAGTATGATGCATGTATACAATGATTTCATATCAATCTCCATCAAAACAACTTATAAGTAATTTATAAATTTCAACCATCAACAATTAAACCAACTGTAGGTTTATATCACCATTGGAGTTTAGTATATTTAATATAAAGAATATTAAATTGAGAGGTTCCATTTTCTCAATGAATGAATCCTAAGCATGAACATAATTCATATCATTTATCATTAAATTCATGTTACATTCATAAGTCATCAATAATTTTGTATGTATAGGAAAATAATCACAATTCCAGTAAAAGACATCAATTTATACAAGCATATTAATCAACATGCTCATCAAGCATTCATAATTTATTATGATGATAATCAACTAATTTGTTGATAAATTCTTATTTTCTTGATAAAGTCACCAAATAATTGATAAACAACATTAAAAACATTAATTAGTAATTTTACTATAGTGTATTTACCTTTAGACAAGTTATTTACTTTTTTATTAATTACATTTAAGAAATTAATAGTAAATGAGCATAAACATATAGTTTGCCTTGTCTTTATTTTGGTATTAGGTTGAGGTAGTCACTTCTTTTCTTCTAATACCTATAACAAATATCATTTCTAACATCTAATTAAATCATTTTATATTAATTTAAAACTTTCAATGTGATTCATACATGGATACTTTCTTTCCTTCAAATATATGCATTTATACCTATACCTATAAATTAATTTAGTTTACCTTATTAGTCTCTCTTTTATCCATTTCTTTTATTATCACACCACACATGCATACATATATTACATAGGTGAGATTTATTATATTTGTTTAGGGTGATGCTATATATATATATATATACATTAATAGCTTTAATAATTATCTTTCCTTTGAATTGTTCTATTTTAGATCATTTTATTTCCAACTAATGTATTAAGCTAAGAAATTCCCTTCCTTTATCAACCTCCATTTCCACAGATTATGTTGCATATTTATTATTTTTAGGATAATAAATCATTAAAGATTATGCTAGTTTCCAATCTTTCTTATTTAAGCATTCACTATTTCATTGCTTATGTTTTCAGTCATGTTATCATAATTTTATACATTTAAGTATATGTAATCTTACATCTATTACATTTTTTCAAGCAGGCTATATTTATAGATTGCTCAACTATATAACAATATTAAACGAATTTCTCCTTAATTCAATGTATAAGTATAAAGTAGAAATAATCTTATTTCATCTAGCTATGCACATTTCTTTTCTTTATTTTTGTTATAAGTTTCAATACCTCTTTATTCCATACTAAAATTTACAACCCTCTATTCTTTTAAAATCATACGATTATACCATTTATCTTGCTATACACTCGGTTACGACCAATTAATTCATAATTTAGGTTTCATATGAAACCAACCATTACTATCAAACTTTTAATACATTCATCTTCATTTATCTTGTACACAATTGTATTACAAGTTCCATATCTAAAGACATGGATAAAATCATTAATTTTCTATGAAACCATACGTATAAATTAAGATCCTTCAATTTTAGTCTTTTATGTGTCAATTACAAGTAGCAACATATATAGTTATGTATTCCACTTTAGTCAGTTGGTAATATGAGTCCTAATTAAATTCTTTTACCAAGAACTCATTCAACCAAAAAATCATTAACATTGGCATAACATTGTTCTTTCTAAATTTAAGAGCATGTAAAATATATAAAATGCCAACAACATTAATGTGTAAACTCATGTATATTTAAAATAATGATGGAAAAGTATCAATTATATTCCTAAGCATTGACTTCCATATCACTAGCTAATTAAAAACATTCAATTTGGCATAAGCATCTTTCCCTAAACAACAACAACATCATTTAATGTTAAGCTACATAAAATTGCATGATGACCTCAAGTAAAAATCTACTTAATAATTCATATTAACATACCCTTTAATGCTTCCATTATATATAACCATGTATGAATAAAAGAGGGAGCATTTCCATTCAAAAAATTTATTACATTTATGTGCTTAAGCACCATAATTCTTAATTAACACTTCCATTCATTCAACAAAGCTCAAACATCTACTCTTACTCATGTAAAGTATGATTTTATAATCCTAACTAAAATCAATTAAGGCCATATATAAAAGTAATTTAAATCCATTCTTTCAATCTAATAGCATGTTTTATATTAATTAAACATTAAACTAATTCCAACTAATGTTATTTCTCTAATTATTATTCACTAGCTTGAAGTCCATGTCAGCAGTGCCTTAAATCATTGAAGTTAAGCACTAATGATTCTAATTTGCATAAAACATTTCAACATTAAGAAGCCTATAGCTTATATCCATCTCTTTTGTTATGAGGAATATTAATCAAAGCTGCTCTCTCTAGCTTCCCTTCTTTCCAAATTAAAATCTAGAAAATTATTTCATTATTAACTCCATAAAAATATCTAAGGAAATTAGAATCCTACTGTTTAGTACTTTAAATATCATGGATCTTATTTTTCTGTTTATAGCAGAATTTATTTGTTAACGCCTTTACTTTATATCTTTTCCATCAACCATAATTCTCACCACCTAACCATTCCTTTAATTTAAATTTCAATGAAAACTTATGGAAATTCTCTCAATCTATCAAATTTTCATTTGCCTTTAGTTAGTAAATATGTTAACTCAATACCCTTTAAAAGTTCATCAACTAATATCACTTTACCTCTAGCATAGTTTTACCAAATATACACTCCATCAATAATAAATTAAATAATTTGATTCCACCAACATTAACACTTTATTATCAATGTTGATCCTCACTTTTCACCGTCGTATAATTTTGGATCTTTGCTGATTCGGCTAGGATTTAGTCCCCGGTAGCGATCCCGATTATGTACATAGACCCCTGTGTCTTCCTCTGTGTGATCTGGTGCGCAGAACATCTCAGGACTAGTGGGGCCCACCATGGCGCCTGGTAGGACCCGCCACGTATTCTGAGTATTCTGCGCATGCAGAACACTCTTCCCTATTGCCTACATAAGGCAAATCACTTGTAATGCAAAGTATTGCATTTCTGGCCCTAGGCACTATTCATCATAAATAGTGCATAGGTGGGGCCCACCAGACAAAAGCGGGGCCCGCAACCCCTAGACAGCCTATTCTATG
>CANYBF010844671.1:0-14726 GCA_948192965.1 Dalechampia spathulata
AAGTAAATAAACAAGATGCAATGAAAGTAAATAAAGCATAAATGAAACAAGTAAAGTAAAAGACTGATATGAAATAAAAGATAACTATATTCTAATGAAATAAAGTAAAAACATAAACTAAAATGAAATGAAATGAAGTGAAGTGATAGGGAAATAGAAGAAGGCTATGGAGAATTATTTTAACAAACACTTACAATTCTCTTTTTAATCCACTATAATGCACTCCTCTATTGATCCACTATGAGTTTTACATTGACCTTTAAGGCCTATTTATAATAATTGAAATGTCTATTCTAAAACATTGTGCTGCTTGGCAAAAAGATCCGTTGAATTGGTAGTTGTTTTGATGAAAAATCACGTCTTTTCCCAAGGTTGTGATCATGTCATGACTCATGCATTGCACGTCACGAGTCGTGCTTTAATCTCTTAGGCGTGCTTCCCTTCATTCGGTCTTCCATCACGACTCGTGCGTGATAGCACGACTCGTGCTCTTCCTTCTTTTCTTCTTTGGAAGTCTCTGTAACGACTCGTGATGTGCTTCACGAGTCGTGTCGTTTTCCCATTTCTTCTTTAAAAGCTGCTGTAACCACTCGTGATTAGCTTCATGAGTTGAGTGCTTCTTTCCTCTTTTTCTCCAAATGTTTCTATAATGACTCGTGACTGGCTTCACGAGTCATGTTCTTCTTTGCTTTTTTCCTCCAAAAGTTCCTGTAACGACGCGTGACATCCTTCACGAGTCGTACATTTCACTCTTGCCTTAGCTCATCTCCTTCCTCTTAATGTAATGACTCGCGCTTTGACTGTCTTGAGTCGTGCATTGCATTTTCCTCTTTGATCTTTCTTCTGTAACGACTCGTGATGGTTTTCACGAGTCGTGCTCTTGCTTTGAATACCATTTCTCTTCTTACTTAGCCAATTTTCTCCTATTTTTTCTTGCGAATTCCCTCAGATTGCCCTCAAATTCATAATTTGGGACTTCTCACAAACAAAATTAGTAAAACAATGAAAATATATAGAATACTTAGTAAAAATTAAATAAAACTAAAACAAAACACTTAAAACACATATGAAATGATTAAGTAAAAGCAACATGAAAACATGTGATCAATATGATGTTAAAAGAAAACCATTTGTTGAGACATGAAAATGTGTGACACACTCCATCATAAATGCATGTCTTTTACATTGATAAAACGACATTTGTTGAGAAACCCAACGAACAAATGCTAAATCATTGAGTTTTGATTTATAGTAACAATAAAAATTAATAGTATAAGTTCACGATCTTTACTAGTTTTTCAGAAGAACTATTAAACTTCATTTTTTCTTCTTAATCATTATATTTTTATTTTATTTCATCTTTTAATTAATTAGAGATTTTGATTAAATTTTACTACTATGATGATTTATTAACTTTAGTTTTATTTATCATATCAATATCATATCAATATTAAATCATTAATATTTTAGTTCAGGAATAATCATTAAATTTCAATATCATATCAATACAAGATCTTCAATACTTTACATCATCAATAATTGCTGATTTTTACTACTTATTTCAAATGAGTTATTTGACAAGTAACAATTGATCCGAACTCAATTATACTTGTAATTTATTATAAATGATAATTGATAATTATAATTAATGAATGATGATGATGATAGATATATGTGTAGATATCAAAAAAAATTCAAATTAATTTCTGGATGAATTAAATATATTTTTGATTTATGAAATTAATTAGATTAAATAATTATTTTAATCTAATAAATGAAATATATTTTATGGATCAATTAAATAAATATTTTTTTGATCTATAAAATAATTAGATTAAATAATTATCTTAATCTAATAAATTAAATAGATTTTAAATCAATCAAAATTATCCAGTTTATTATCTAAATTTAAATTATTTTAATAGTAAGATAAATATTATTAAAATAATCAATAAACGAAGTGATAATTATTTTGAAGTAAGGATAGGGGTTAAATTTGTAAATTCCTTCTCTTCAAATCACTATAAATAGGAGGCCTCCCTTTCATTCCAAAGACACATTTTAGAATCCAGAAGCCAGAAGGAATAAGAAGCTCACAAGCTACAAGCTCTCCAAACCTTCAAGACCTCAAGGTGTTCTTTAAGATCAAATGCGCTCTTCAAGTTCATCAAAGTGTTCAAGGAGTTCATCAAGTTCATCAAGGTGTTCAAGGAGTCCATCAAGTTCATCAAGGTGTTCTTCCTCCAAGGTTAAATTTGATTCAAGATCAAGCCCTTAAAGCACTTGAATCATGTTCTTCACCAAAAATCAAGTTTAATTCAAGATCAAGCTACAAAAAGCCCTTGAATCAAGTTCTTGTTTTGAAATTCGAATCAGAGGATTTAAATTCTTTATTATAGAATTTTATATTAGAGATTGTAACCCGCTTCAAATTAATAAGAATATTTTGTTGCTCAATTTCTAATTCAATTTATTTTTGTTTTATAGATTTTACGCACTACAAATTTTGGCACGCCCAGTGGGATAACTCTCTACCTCTCATCTCCAATTTCAAAAAAAAGAAAAAGAAATCAAATTTTCAACATCAATGGCATATGAGGAGAGTGACTCCATGGCACCAAGGAAGTATAACATTTGCTCAAGAGCTGCTCAAGTCCAAACTCCTATCCCATCGCTTGGTGGATCAAATGTTGTTGATAGTCCCAACACCACAACAAAAGATAAGTCGATCATACAGTTGTATGAGCAACAACAAATGACGCCTTCACTAAAGATGGGAGTAAAAATTGGAGTGTCAAAGGAATCCAGTTTCTTATCCTTGCTAAAGTCTTGTGACGAGGAAGAAAGTCAAGGTGGAAGTTTCACTCCATAATCAAATCTACGAATTTCTTTTACAAAAAGTCCTAGCGGCACTATGTCTGTGATGATGACCAACACTATTTCACTTGAATAACAAGTTGCCAACTTGACCAAATTGGTAGAGGAGCTCATGAACAAAACAAAGGAAAAAGATGATGAAATTGCATCTTTGTTTGTAAAGCTGGCAAGCAGGACTGGAAAGGCTATTACTGAAATAGAATATGACCAGCCTGCTAATCAAGAAAAGGAGGAAGGTGCTTCAGCAAAAAAGGCTTCAAGTAGCACTCAAGTGGTGGCCAACAATCTAATCTCCATAAATCAGCTGGAAGAGCTTATTAAGAAAGCTATCAAGGAGCAAGTTGAGTCATCCGTGTAGCTTTCTTACTCATATGCAAAGCCATACACCCCTCAGATTTACCTCATGAAGATGCTAATAAATTATCAACCTCCAAAGTTTCAACAATTTAATGGCAAAGGTAATCCAAGACAACATGTGGCTCACTTTGTGGAAATATACAATAATGCTGGCACCTATGGTGATCTACTTGTCAAGCAGTTTATCCGATCTCTAAAAGGTAATGCCTTTGATTGGTACACTGGCTTGAAGCTGGTTCAATTGATAGTTGGGAGCAACTTGAGCGAGAATTCCTCAACCGTTTCTATAGCACTCGATGTATTATCAGCATGATTGAGTTAACTACAACTTGCCAATGGAAAGATGAGCCTGTGATAGACTACATCCAAAGATGGAGGAATTTAAGCTTGAACTATAAGGATCATCTTTCTGAAACCTCTGCAATTGACATGTGCATCAAGGGCATGAATTGGGGATTACGTTCCATTCTTCAAGGAATAAAACCAAGTACCTTTGAAGAATTGGCAACTTGAGTCCATGATATGGAGCTTAGTATTTTGGATACTGGTCACCAAAATATCCCAGTACAAGATCCGAAGAAAGGCATGGAGAAGTTGGAGGTACGTAAGGCCGTCAAGCCTAATGTGAAGCCTGGAAATAAGCAATCCTTAGTTGTAAGCTCGAGTCCAATCAAGATTAACTCTAAGGTTGGAAAGAAGAAGGAGGTAAAGCAGATTGCTTTCCAAAGTCAAGAAAAGAAGATCACTTCTCTGAAGGAAAGACAAGAAAAGAAATATCCTTTCCCTGATTCTGATGTTTCAAGTATGCTTGATGATTTACTTGAAGCTAAACTCATCGAGCTCCCACCAATGAAATGTCTAAAGCAAGCCAATCAGATTAAAGATGCAAATTACTGCAATTACCACTGATTGCTAGGTTATCCAGTGGACAAGTGCTTTGTACTAAAAGATAAAATTATGGATGATCAGTTGTCACTTCCATCAAATTAATTCTTTACAAGCCACACATTGGAATTATGATTTTGTAGCAGTGGAAGTAAGGGTTGAATCCTATAGAGACAGTTTCAACTCACTTAATTCTTTGCATTTAAAAATAAACAAGGTGAATCGGAACGTAACTAAAAAAAATGAAGAAACTAATAAAATAAATTAGAGAAAAACAATAAGAAGTAATTCTCCCAACCGAAAGCATCAAGTATTCATTAATTGAATATGATCACTAATTCAATAATAGCCCAAAGGCAATAATGGTACTAAACCGGTTATAGTTTATCAAGTAAGTCTTACATGTCCCAATCTTCCCTTATTTATAAGATGCCATGAAACAAGCTCTATGAAACGCCTCTAACCCCAGGATAGACAAGGTGGAAATAGATTCTCAAAATTTATCCAGAAATTATATTAAGAATTAGGAAGACCTGACTCTAGTTAACAATTACGACCCAGCATCCCTCGTGTTTAAACTAGATCCTCTAACCCATAGAAGTACTACCGCATGCCGTAACAAGGATAGCATCCTGCTTTACTACTTCAGCAAGTCAAGTGATATTTCCATATCAAACAACCCATTTAGCTATATACTAGAACTTAGAAACATGCAACAGGCCTTATTTACATGCACTAGGAACAACAATGGTTCTATGCAACTCAGAATTAGAGATAATAGTGCTTTTCCAATGGAATTAGGATCACTTAGATCTCACATAATCATTTAACGAATAACTTGAGTTGCTTCCAATTGAGAAAAACAATTGCCTAACCTTGCATCATTAGCAAAATAAACATAAAATAAAAATAAAAGAAATAGAAACTTAAATTAAAATAAAAAGGAATGAATAATAAAAACCGAACTAAAGCTAAGAATAACAAAATCCGAACCCCCCTCTACATAGGAACGTGTTCCTATTTATAGAAGGCAAAATAAAATAATAAAACTAATAAAAATAAATAATTAATAATCCTAATCCTCATATAAAAGAGTTTATAGTGTTCCTAAATACTTTTTCATTCAACTCTAGGAGATTAAGTCTAAGTAAAACTCATCCTCGTCCAATCTCCAAAACTAGCCAAGTATTGTTGTTTTGATGTCTCTTATACCCGCAAGCCTTATCAGCTTCCAGCTCGCAGGAATTTGAGTTTGCATTAACTTCCTCTTCCTTCAGCTCCCCAAAACGCAACTCTGACTGGTCGTTTTGCCCAGTCTTATGCCCGCAAGCGGTGTCCCAAAATTCCAAACTCCAAATAAGCTTTAAAAACTCCCATTTAAGCACGTTTTCCTAAAACTCACTGTTTTAACCTGTAAAATACAAAATGTACGCAAGTAAACTATTCTAACAACTAAACCATGCTATAATGGATGGTTTATAGGCATAAAACATGACATTTTAAGGCTTGATCAAATACCCCCACAGTTATCCAATGCTTGCCCTCAAGCATTCTTATGCCCATAATACTATCTCACTTATGCCCACAACAGAACCATCCCTTAAACAAAACAGATAGCAAAATGAAATTAACATCATTCCCTAATCTTCCTAGCAACACCATCCATCAAGGAAATTTAACCAACCAGCAAGTTTAACATAAATTCCAAGAGTCAGCCATAAAAAATCATTGCTTTGCCATTTTATTCAAACCAAATTCATAAGTAGTTGGTAAAAAGAACTTATTTCATTTTGCCAAGCATCCATTGCCCAACCTGCATTTCCAATTATTAAATTGGAAAATGCAAAAATTCATAAGTTAGGAATTGTTCAATTCGAGATCAATAACGACCCAAATGAGGGGGATACTCTCCCTTTACCAATGACTCCATTCGTAAATCAGCTTAAGGAAAACTAGGCCCGATCCACCTAGTTTTAATCAGCAAAGGTGCAAATTTTAGTTCCTATTTTAAGTGTTATTTGTTTGAAGTGAGAAACGGCCTACAAGAGGGCAAAGTTCTCCCTACATTGGTTGCTCCATACACAAGCTGCTTAAGGGGCTATAAGTGTCGTACCACACATAACAGACCAAATGTAGGTTTTTAACACTTATATTCTTTTTTTTTCCTTCTAATTTTTCTATTAAAAACCAAAATTGTTAGGCAATAAATTTTAGCAAAATAAGATTTTCAGATTACCAACACAATTTTTATTCCAAGCAAAGCGTGGCAACAACTTCCACAGGCAGACACTAAGAATTCAATCAATTTTGTTGGAAGTTTAAATGAACCATCAAAATAGAACATGCTAAGAAAACTAGAAAATAGCATTAATTCCATCAGTATAATGTTTTAAAAGAAGTCTGGTCAATATACAGGCATATGAGAATTACAAACAGAATAAAATTGAGGCATAAAACAAGGATAAATGTGGCAGCAACTGGCAAAAATTTTAATCAAGACCTATCAAAGACCAAAAATCCAAAAAAATTAACCATAAGTAGACAAGCAATAACAGAAAAGTAATACAGCAACATAACAACAACCAAAACATCCCCCCCCCCACACTTAAGACACATTGTCCCAATGTGGACATAGCAGCATAAAAAATAGGCATCAACAATGGACAATTGAAAAATAAAAAGTGAGAACATTGCCTGGTGAGGAATTTCTGCTGTATAGTGCTCATCTCATTACTGTATCTTGAATGAATGGCGAAGCTCGCCAATCTCTACATCAAACTCATCCAGGCACAAGAGAATTGGCCGCGTGGACTCCTCCAAAGTTGTTGTTAATTTCTCAAGTTGCTTGTGGAGGGAGTTAATTTCTATCATAACAGTAGCATCGGTGGGACCTGCTGTTGGTGGTGGCGGTATGGGCATAGGAGAAGCTCCTGTGACCGATTTAATCTTCTTGAAGACCCTCTCTCTTATGGCCACAATCGACCCCAGTGTACAAAATTTAAAGCCAGGCTTACCCTCTTTCTTTTGTAATATCTCATCCAGAGTAAAAATGTCCAAGGGGACCAAATCAACTACCTTATGAAGATTGTGATGGGTAGGATCGAATACCTGAAGTTGGATGGCAAGATGAGTGATGATATGGCCAAGGATAAGCCTCTTAGAATTGGCGACAGCAGCTCTAAACTGGGCAGCAATGAAACAGCCAAGATTTACTTGCTTTTTATGCACCACGCAATCCAGTAAGAATAGCTCTACCTGAGTTATAATACTGGGTGAATCATTATGGCAGAACAAGCTGTACGCAATCAGTTGGTGAAGATAAGTCAAAGAACTATCAAACAAGTAGCTATCCTTGGCAGATGCTGGATCATATCTCTTGGTTGGGGCAGGGGCATAATGTTCCCAAAGAGCATCAGCATCAAACTCTGCTGGGAAATCACAATATCCCTCAATGTAGTCATCTGTAACCTCATTAATCAATCCCAATGTCAAATTGAATTCATCAATTGAGAAGGAAAATGATTTTCCCATTAACCAAAATTGAATGACTTCAGGGTTGTCCAATCCGACTAGTTTTTCCTTGTCTAACTTGTATGTACTATAGAACTTATGGACCAACTCATAGAATACCAGGCATCTGATCTGGAAATACTTCTCTCATTCTGTCCCCTTAATGTGTTCAAATATCGACAGCTGCAACTTATCAATGGTAAAAAGGTCAATCGATTTACCCTGCACCGCTCATAAGTTAACAATTTTGATGAACATCTCTTTATCTTCCTTAGAAAATTTCAAGTTTCCATTAAGCTTGGATAGTGGAGGGGGAAGAGTTCCTCACAGTCTTTTTGCTCTCGTCCTTATGGGCATAACATCGTCGGGAATGACAGCAGCAGCAGCTCCTCTATTTTCATTTTTGGGTTCCTTACCCGATTCTTCCTCTTCTGGCCTTATTGACTATTTCTGAGCTGGGCTGCTGGACTATTTGTCTCTTTCATCCTCCTGATGTGCTTCCAATTTAGTGGTCATGGCTTCAATAAGCTTTTTGCCTAAAGCATCAGTTCCATCATCTATAACTTTGGGTGGCAGCCAAGATTTCTAAAACTGCCATGCGGCTGGTGGGTTTTTGCCAGTATAAACCTTGAGGCCCGTGACTTCAGAGTCAATAGTGGGCTTTGGTGGTGGAATGAATGGATTCAGTCTCTTCATGGCCGATGCATCTTCCTCTACTTTGATTGGGTTCTTGCCTGCTCTGTATTTCTTGTTCTTGGATCCACTACCAGATGAAGCGGCTCTAATGTACACCATGGTGGAAAGAAATCGTGAGCTAAAAAATGGGGAAGAAAAGAAAATGAAATTAGGTTTAAGGATGGGAAGAGTATACTTGGCAGAATAAAAGGGGGAAAAGAGTTTTAAGTAAAATGAAATCCCTAATGGCCAAAACTCTCAAGGTTTCCCACTTTTATTTTAACTTAAATTCATTTTCCTACTAGACCCAAAAACAATTTTAACTCATCTACAAAATTTACCCTAAGTGAAAGGTAAAACTCTTTTTAATTGAAGTAATTAAAAAGAAAAGCTGCGAAATGCCTTATGGGCACAATGCATATTAAAAATGCAAAAGAAACAAAATAAAAGCTTGTGAAACACCTTACGGGCACATTGCAATAAAAGAAAAATGTAAAACAAATGAAAACTGGCGAGATGCCTTATGGGCATAACACGCATCCTAAAAATGAAAACAAAACAAGTAAATAAAAATAGAAAAAATTAGTTCTAGTTTTTAAAGTCCCAGCTCGACTTCCTGCTCATTCTACTCATCTGTAGGTGATGTCAACGTGATCTCACACGTTGAACGAGTGTCAAATCCGTCATATAATGGCTTGATACAATGGCCATTAACCTTAAACTATTTTTTCAAATCGAGGCTCCGAATTTTGATTGCACCATAGGGAAAAATCTTTTCAACCACAAAAGGTCTTATCCATTTTATCCTCAGCTTCCCTGGAAATAAATTCAGTCTAGAATTATAGAGCAACACCTTCTGCCCTACATGAAACTCTTTATGCCAAATCTTTTTATCATGGAGCTTCTGTGCCTTATCCTTATAGCTCCTCGTATAGTCATAATCATTGGTCCATATCTCCTCCAATTCATGCAATTGTAATTTCCTGTGGACTCCTGCATCATCCAAAGACATGTTAGACTGTTTCACTACCCAGTATGTATGATGTTCAAGCTCTACGGGCATATGACATGGTTTCCCATACATAAACCGAAAGGGTGACATTCCCAGTGGAGTCTTATATGCCATCTGGTATGCCCATAAGGCATCATCCAGTCCCTCCGATTAGGGCTAACTGTCTTTTTGAGAATGGATTTAATCTCCCTATTCGTAACTTCAGCTTGTCCATTCCCTTGCAGACGATATGCTATGGTCATACGATGATTAACACCATACTTTCAAAACAAGGCAGCTACTTCTTTATTGCAAAAGTGAGTCCCTCAATCACTAATGAATGCTTTAAAAACTTCAAACCTACTAAACACATTGGATATAATAAAGCTTACCATTGTTTTGGTGTCATTTGATTTTGTGCCCTTAGCTTCAACCCATTTCGAAACATAATCTACCAGCACCAAAATGTAAACGTTCCCAAATGAAAGTGAGAAGGGTCCCATAAAATCCATACCCCAAACGTCAAAAATTTCACAAATAAGGATTCCTTTTTGGGGCATCTCATGTCTTCTTCCAAACTTCCAGATTTTTGGCATTTTACATATTATTTACAGAACTGATAGGCATCATGATGCAAGGTAGGCCAATACAGCCCACATTCTAGAATTTTCACGGCTATCTTCTTATGCCCATAATGGCCTCCATAAGCACTGCTGTGGCAGAAGTGTAAAACGGACTGGATTTCATTCTCAGGTATGCACCTTCGAATCACCTGATTAGCACAATGTCTCCACAGGTATGGATCATCCCAAACATAATGCTTCACCTAGTTCCTAATCATGTCCTTCTCATGCCTTGTAAGTTCATCAGGAAATCTCTTAGAACATAAAAAATTGACAATGTCAGCATACCAAGGTAATTTTGCAATTACACTTAAAGCAATCTTATTAGGGAATTCATTAAAGAAATCATCAGGTTCAATGTTGAGCAATCTGCTCAAGTTGTCTGCAACCAAATTCTTACATGCTTTCTTATCTCGCAACTCTAAATCAAACTCCTAAAGTAGAAGGATCCATCGGATTAAACATGGTTTGGCCTCCTTTTTTGGCAAATATTTCAAGGCTTCATGATCAAAAAAAAATTAGCACTTTAGTTCCCAATAAATATGACCAAAATTTCTCTAATGCAAAAACTACAGCATAAAGCTCTTTTTCCGTCGTGGAGTAATTAAGCGGGGCATCATCTAGCATCCTGGAGGCATAGCTGATCACATGAGGATCCCTCCCATCTCGCTGCCCAAGTACCACACCAACAGCAAAATTACCGGCGTCATACATAATCTCGAATGGTAAACTCCAATTAGGCGGTTGCATAATGGGTGCTGAATTGAGTGCCTCCTTCAGTCGGTCAAAAGCTACCTTGCATGTTTCGTCAAAATTAAATTCGGCATCTTTTTGTAATAATCTGCACAACGGTTGTGCTACTTTGGAGAAATCCTTCACAAACCTCCTGTAAAAACCTGCATAGCCAAGAAAAGAATGAATCTCCCTCACAGTGGAGGGGTAAGGCAAAGATTTAAGTATATCAATTTTAATGCCTCTTTTTGAAACCACATGGCCCAATATCAAACCTTGCTCAACCATCAAATGGCATTTCTCATAATTGAGAATCATATTCTTCTCAATACAACACTGCAAAACTCTAGTTAAATTATCTAAACATTCATTAAATGAATTACCATAAATAGTAAAATCATCCATGAACACCTCGATAATATTTTTCATAAAATCTGAAAAAATGCTTACCAAGCAACGTTGGAAGGTTGTGGGCACATTACACAACCAGAATGGCATCCTGTTGAACGTAAAGGTTCCAAATGGACATGTGAATGTCATCTTTTCCTAGTCTTCCAGAGCAACGGGTATTTAGTAAAAACCCATGTAACCGTCAAGGCAACAATAATGAGTTCGACCTGTAAAACGTTCCAACATTTGGTCAATAAAAGGTAGGGAAAATGATCTTTACGACCTACTGAATTTAGTTTCCTGTAGTCAATACAAACCCTCCACCCGTTTTGGACACGAGTGGGAACCATTTCTCCTTCCTCATTATAGACTACTGTTATGCCTATCTTTTTGGGCATAACATGCACTGGACTGACCCATTGGCTATCAAAAATCACGTATATCATTCATGCGTCTTGTAGCCTTTGGATCTCCTTTTTCACTGTCTCCATTATGGTTGGGTTTAGTCTATATTGGGCATCTCAAATTGACTTTTTATTAGGCTCTAGCAAAATCCTGTGCATGCACATGGATGGGTTTATGCCCTTAATGTTAGCTATGGTCCAGCCAATTACTTGCTTGAATTTTTTAAGAACTCTAACCAAGGCATTATCCTCTTCTTCACTCAATTTGTTGGAGATGATCACATGCAATATCTCTCATTTCCCAAGGAAGGCATACTTCAAATGGCTTGGTAGTGGCTTAAGCTTTAATTCAGGTGCCTGCAAGGTTGAACGAATCAATTTAGTGTAAGGGTTATTCAAATCAAAATTTTGATCAATCTTAAGCTCTCCATTCAATTCGTCA
The DNA here is from genome assembly GCA_948192965.1 of Dalechampia spathulata. Taxonomy (NCBI): domain Eukaryota; kingdom Viridiplantae; phylum Streptophyta; class Magnoliopsida; order Malpighiales; family Euphorbiaceae; genus Dalechampia; species Dalechampia spathulata. The sequence continues at coordinate 11,887 of CANYBF010844671.1, forward strand.
ATGGCCTGCATCACTTCATCTTTTAAAGATAGCATCTCCTTATAATCTTTGGCATTATTGAGTGTTATTCCAAGTTCATCTTCTCCATATAATTCAAATACTTGCTGTACACATAGCTCGATTATTCCCATAGCATAAGCTTTGAAGACTTTTGGAGGGTACTTCATAGCATCATACGTGTTGAATTTTATCACCTCTCCATCAAATTCTATGGTCAATGTCCCTTCATGGACATCAATCTTAATTTGAGCGGTTATCAGGAAAGGTCTTCCTAACAAGATATCAGATGACTTTAGGGAAGTTTTGCTATCCATCTGCATGACATAAAAATCTTTAAGAAATATTAATTCATTAACTTTCACAAGCATATCCTTCAAAACTCTGATTGGGTATATGGTTGACCTGTCTGCCAATTGAATTACAACACATGTCTCCTTCAGTGGACCTATATTCAAAGATTCATACACACTTGCGGGCATAATGTTAATTGAGGCTCCTAAATTGCACATGGCATGCCTTATGCCCATATCACCGATCAAAATAGAGATTATGAAAACTCCCTTATCTTTGTATTTCGGTGGCACTTTCCTCTGAATTACTGTCAAAACAATTTCACTCATATTCACCTATTGAAAGCCAATTAATTTACATTTATTGGTGCACAAGTCTTTGAGAAATTTGGCATACCTAGGTACCTATCTTATGGCCTCAAGCAATGGAATATTGACCTGTACTTTGCAAAAGGTCTCTAGAATTTCCTTCTACTCCTTTTCAAGTTTGATCTTTTTCAATCGCTCAGGAAATGAGCAATGATTAATCATAGGCTGGATTGCCTTCTCATGGTCTTTCACTTTCTCCTCCCACTCCCCTTTCTCATTTTCCTTGCTACCATCAATTTCTAGCTGTGAGCGTCGGTTTCTGCCGGGGCCCAAAGTGGGGCTTACGAAAGTCAAGGATCGGGGACCACACTTGGAGCGAAAGCACAGTCTTCCTAAGGGGTTCCCTTAAGGAATGATACAGACTCAAAAGAGTTGCAAGGAGTCACCACCAGATGGTTCCGGATTGGTCCAACCAACCCATAGCATGAGTGCTAGTTAAACCTTTCAGAGATTGGGTTTGGGTGGTGGAGATTTATTCTATGAGATTCCAAAATTGATTTTACCATTTTAGTTGGGATTAATTATCCTAAGCAGGCAAGCATACGAGCGTAAATGTAAGCACACAGCGTGACATGTTAATTGGCGTTGCAAGGTTGCACGTAGAATGACATATAAAGCTATATGGCATTTAGATGGCATGGCATATGCATGTCATATGATATAGCGATAAAAGTAACATGGTATATGTATGACATGTGAGTGTGTATGACATATTATATGCATGATATAGCAACCTAATATGTAAGCACATATTATGGCAAATAGCGTATTACGTCATACGTTAACGTTTTAAGGATTGTTTTAGCGTTTGGCGTATGCATGGCATATATCGTATGCATGATGCATGGGATGAATGGCATGTCATATACATGACATGTGAAATGATGGATGTCATGGCATATGCATGTCATGACATAACAAATGACATACCTTATGCATGGCATGCGAATGATGTATGGCATATCATATGTATGATATGTGTATGATGATGTAATACATGGCATATGCCTATCATGTTGTATGTATGACATACCAAATGTGTGGCATGTGAGATGATGCGTCACATGGCATATGCATGGCATGTACAGTAGAATGTGCTTGTGTCATGTGGCATGACATGTGAAATGTTGTATCATATGCATGATATGGTATCATGTATGGCATACCATATGCATGGTATGTGAGAATGATGACATACTATATGCATAGCATGTGAAGTGATGCATGACATACCGTATGCATGGCATATGAGGTGATGAATGGCATGGCATATGTATGACATGGCATAGTGATGCGTATGTGAATGTGTATTCAACATAGTACATGTATGACATATGGTATAATATGCATTATGGCATATGACGTGACATAGTATATGACGTGGCATGGCATATATATGCATGGCAAAGCGTATTGGTTGATTGAGCGTATTGGATTGTGTATTGGCGTATTGGCATATTTGCATATTTATATGTACATGCTTATGAAATACAGTATGTTATGGCATACGGTATATGCATGGCATGCATAGTTATGTGTGCATGTGTCATGTGACATGGCATGTGACATGATGACATATATTTAAGCAAATATAAACTCATGCATGAATAAAAATAATAACGGTCGGTGAAAGGGATCGAGGAAATTAGGGAATATTAGAGGGGATTAATTGTTACAAGCCAATAATAATCTACCCTATTACATAAATATCCTCGTGTACATATTTTGGGACGTTAAGTAATGTCCCCTCCTTCCTGGGCACTATTCCTTACAGTTTTGTACGATCCAAAAATGCTGATGGATCAATATGCAAAATAAACAAACAAAATTCATTAGTAGCAAATGAATTTTGGATTTAATTGACTAGTCCAATACCATTTAAAAGTATGAACCAAGAGTCAAAATCCAGAAATTATTAGGCAATAATTGAAATAATAAACACGAGCCAGATCGTGAAAATTCATTTTAATAAAAATAATTTTAGGCAAAATTATTTTATTTGATTATGGAAAAATTAATTGGGAGTGCTAACATCACTTGAAATATTTTGGAGATAGCCCCTCAACCAATTAAAATCCAATCCTTTCAAAAATTACATTTATACGATTGAAAATTGCATTTTATCATAAAAATTAATTTTGAGGCCAAAATTAATTAAATGTAATTATTTTATGACTTTTC
>CANYBF010844941.1:0-21547 GCA_948192965.1 Dalechampia spathulata
TTAATTATTCAATTTAGTTTCTTTATATACAACTCTATTAATTAAATAGATAACTTAATTAATTAATACTAGTAAATAAATAAAATAATTATAACGAATAAATACTAATAAATAAGTAAATCAATCTTAATTTAATAATAACACTTCAACACTAATCACTACACGTAACATATCAATTCAACCATTAAAATAGTCAAACATATAACAATATCATACTAACAATCTCACTCAATCAATAATTCATAGATCATGCAATGAAATTATGAAATGCCTAAGTTATGTGTGTACGAACGTGACAACCATATTCAATTGTGATTAATATATAGAATCCATACCCTAGAGGGTGGAGGATTCCTAATTTCACATTATTCTCAAGAGGACATAAATATCTACTACGTAAAATGTTAGATTTACTATTTAATGTAGTGAATTATGAGAATTTTGATCATTTCAAACTTTATTTATTTTTAATTCACTAATAAGTATTATTTTTAATTGAAGAATTTCAATCTAGCTTTATTAGCTAAGAGGTGTTGAAGACTCATATTAAATAAGTCATCCATAATATATATTTTTTGTTACCTTAAAAGTGTATTGCGGCTATAAAGGCGCTACCTGCTATTTCTTCCAAGAGTCTGAAAGTTTCTTTACTAGGAAAGGACAAACATATGAACCAAAATTTAACATATCTGTAATTATTATCTTCGGGTTGGAAACTTCCTAATAATAAGTTCTTATGGCCATCTTCCTCTTTTGGTTTTCTTCGCTCAATAATTCTTCATACTCTGATACCTTAGTTACAAGATTGTAAAAAATCTCTAAATTTCATACCTTGAAACTTTTTACATAGCTCGATATCTAGTCCTATTTATGCCATCTTTATGAATTCTCCCTCATGCAAGAAAATCTTATACCCGTTCCTCATCTTTTTAAACCTAGCAATGAAAATGTTAACAGTCTCACCAACTCTCTAAGTAACCCTCGATAGTTTAGCTACATAATTTCTGGTTCAATCTTGAAAAATTACATATGAAATTGCCTTTCAAGATCCTACCATAGATTAAATTCTTAGGCATTGTTATGACCCAGGTGAAAGCAACACTTATTAGTGAATTAGGGAATAAGCGAAGCTTGAAAAAATCAAAGTTATCATAATAGCCAATTCTTTATACTAAATGGTGAACCTAGCCACATGTTATATTATAAACTATCCATTTTCTCCTGAAAATAGTGCAAAAATTGAAATTTTATAACCCAATATGATTTCTCTTTATCGATGATATTCGAGTGGGGCTTATAAAACTCAGGTTGGACTATCTATTTAAGGCCATGACCATATAATTCTTGTACTACCTCTCAAACAACTTCCATAATTGTCATGTTTCTTGCCATGTTTAGTTGAAAAGCCTGAAGAACTAGCCTATTAGGTATAAGAACCATGCCCTTTAGGCCTCTACCCCCTTATCCATTTATGTCATAATGATATGATTATATTACAAGGTTAGTGTTAGCAAAAAAATGGATAAAGGAGTGCAAGCTTACCATTCTGCCACCCTTACAGAGTCTTGCTACTGTCCTCCCTTCTATAAAGAGGAACATGTCTCTCTTCTACCGACATTCATGAGGCTTCACTACCTCTTTGTTAGGATAAATGAATTTGACTCCTACCCTTGAGTCCTTAAGAACCTTGTCTATTATGAACCATATGATTCATTACTTGAACAGAAGTAGAGTGTTGAGGGAACTGAGAAATATTAAGTTTTTCTACAACCTTGTTCATGTTTGAATACAAGTTTTCAATTGCTTTAGAGGGTTGTACCTCTATCCTTAAATCACTCATATTAGTATAAACCCTCTCCAAAGCATTGTCAATGATTTTCCCTTAGGCAGTGGTTAATGTAACCATGCCTTTCTTCAATGTTTCACTAATATAATCTATGATAATTATGGAAAATTCCTCATTAAAACCTCCTTCAATAATAAGTCTTGTTAGATTTGCATCTTGTTGTTCAACTAACTCTCCAAGGGATCATTTCCTTGACTCCTTCCTAAGGATAAAGTCCTTTTAAATTTTTCCATAATAATTAAAACATTTCTTTCTTGCCCTATTATTGTAGGAACATTCTCCAAATCCTAAGATTTGATAACTTCTTTACCAAAAGCACTTCTAATTTTAGGAGTCATCTATCAAGTGTGTTGCACTAAGCATGCCAAATTATTGGTGATAATTCAGAAATCTAGCTGCAGGTATGCCAAAGGAATCTTGATTTCTTTAATCAAATAAATGCATTTGACTTCTATTTGAACGATTGTGATTCCTCAAGCTCCTTATGGCAATTCACTTGGATGAGATAATGATTAATGAATGTAAAAGCTTAAGGAACGTAAGTACAAACTAAATTGACTAAAAATTTAAGGAAAATTATTGTTTGTATCAGTGAACTTTATGTAAAAAAGTCTATTTGTCAAAAAAAACTATTAGAAAGGAAAATTTGCATTATGAATTATAGTTAATACATAAGAATTGCAATATAAATTAACTATTTTTGAAAGAAATTCTGCTAGACTAAAAGCTTTTGCTAATGTTGAGTTGATTCTTTAGTTCTGTATTTTCTGATGTTTTGATTGAATGTTTGATCCTCTATGATGATCTTTCCACTAAGCATTTAAAGGAATCAATAAAAAAATTATCTTCACATCCTTCATCAGTTTTGTTTTACCAACTATCCATATCCCACGTCTGAGCTTCATTATATTCATAATGTATAATCAATTCAACTAATCAAATTAATTAACATATTAAATATTAATTATGAGTTGGTGATTAATTTCAATTGGCTTGATAAAATGTGAAATCTCTTGCGAAAATGGCAACATGTGTCGGTTTATAGTGGTTCGGCACTAACTCTTGCCTACGTCCACTTTTCCTAAGTTTTGACTTAGGGTTCCACTAATTTTCAATCAATTACAACGCAGATTCTACAAATGAATCCTAAACCCCAGTGTTTTCAAGGCTCACACTCAAACCTTTACAAAAATCAACCTTACAAACTTTCAAATACAAATTAATGCCAAAGCATTAATCACTCACTAACCCATAAAAACAATCCCTAGCTTTTCACAAGTGGGAATATAATAGATGAGAGTTTACAATAGATAAAAACATACAATACAAGTAAACTTACTTGTTCTTGACAATCAAAGCTCAAAGAAAAAGTTGCTCTGCAAAAACTAGCTGTTAGAGATAAAATGTAAGAAAGTTCTATCTGAAAATAACCATTAAAAAGTGTTTAAAACCTTTCTTAAAAGTCATGTACGGCCGTACCTATCTTGTACGCCTGTACGGATTTAAAAATCTCAATGAAAAAATAAGAGGGAAATATGGTACAGTCGTACCACCATTTGGTACACCCGTACCAAATCAATTTTTCTAATAAGCAATTTTCCTGTAAGTTCACGTACGATCGTACCATCCAATAGTACACCCGTACCATGCTCTATCAAACATCATTAACTAGGTACGGTCAGCCGTATGGTCGTACCACTCAATTAAGCCATTTGGTACGCCCATACCAACATAAAAACTTACATAAAAATGACAAATAACTTAAATTGATTCACACGTGGCACACACATCAAAACCTAGGGTCTAACAGAAATAAATTATTTTAGCGTGCAACACATATTATAAAAGTCCAGTATAAGTGAATATGTGTAGATATGTATAAATATGTGTAAATATGTATAAATATATATATATATGAAGTATAATATGATATTTAAAAATTAGGATAAAAGGTTTTAAACCTAAATTGATGAATTTGTTAATATATTTTGTATCTATGTTTATTTACTATAATTACCTTATAATATATATGATAGATAAATTTATATACCATATCTATCATATTATTATATGGTAGATAAATTTATTTACCATATATACTAATGGTTATCTAATATATATATCATAAGATAAATAAATATCTATTACATCTATCATATAATATCTGTGGTAAATATTTATCTACCTTATATATCTACCATATATATCATAAGGTAGATAAATATCTACCATAAATACCAATTTATATATATTAAGTATATATATATTTTTTAAATTTTATACTATTATTTTTTTAAAAAAATTTAACAATAAAAAAGTTATTAAAATAAATAATAAAATTTTAAAACTAAAGGTATATTAATTATTAACTTTTCATATTTATTTGAAGTTTATGATTTTTTATTTTTATTATAATTATTTGATTGAGTTATAGGAGCTGAAAGGATGATAATTACAACAATAATTGTTTGATAATAATGTAGATCTTTTTATTTTAAATTTTATTTTTAAAAATTAAAATTTTTGAATTAATAAGGATAATTTTAAATATAAATTTAATATACCTAATAAGATAAATTGTAAAAAGTTAATATATTAATAAATTTTTTATTCTGAATTTTATTTTTTAAAGTGAAAATTTTGAATTAATAAGAATAATTTTAAAATAAGATTTTAATATTTAACCTAATATAATAAATTACAAAAATTTATTATATTTAAGATATTTAGCAATAATTATTTTTGAAATATGATATCCAATAAATTGTCCAAAATTTTATTGTAACGGTTTAATATGATCGAGCCGTGATCTTCTGTGCCCGGGCCTGAACCAAAATAACAAGCTGGGTGAGTCCAAAACCGTCGTTTTAACGATTTTCTCGTCATCGACGTTCCAAATTCAAGCGTGGAGATCACGGTATGACCCTCTGTTCCTTGTGAAACCCTAGCATCAAATCTTCAGCTTTCTCTGCCTTCAACCACCAAAATCCAATTCCAATGGCAGGCGAGAGAAGCGAATCGAAACTCATAACCTTAGGAGCTAAAGGTTCGTCTCTTACCTCTTCTTCTCTTTACTCCATCGCCACCGGAAAATCACAGGTACGTTGTGACTCATCGGTTCTCGAAAGACTAAAACTCGCCGACCAGAACTCTCAAGGAAACTCTCTCACGCCGTTCAAACAGTTTCTGATTGACAATTCTGCCCTTCTCGAAACTCGAGCTTATCTCATTTGTGTTCTTAACAAATTCCTTCATAATTCGGCCAATGTACGGGCATTTATCCCTACTTTAATTTCACAAGCCCTAAATTCAAAACCAGAGAAGACATTGGATGGTATTGATGGTTCAGTTGCAGTTACTGAGCAGGAACGTGTTTTGATCGAGAAATCGTCTGCATATGTCTGTGGAATTTGTGCAATTTTGGATCATGAAGCTACTTGTTTGGCTACTATTATTGATGCTGTGTCTGCTTTGTCTTGCGAGGCTTGTAAAGCTGATGTGGCTGCGTTTGGGAATATGGATAGTGGTGATGGGTTTGTTGATAAAGATGGTGTTAGTGTAGCTGGTGATTTGAAGGTTTTGCTCACTGGGTCTGTGTTAGTGGGTAAAGTACAAAATGAAGTCTTCTCTAAAATTCCTAAAATTAATGGGAGACTTAGAGAAGCTGTGAAGACAGTTCATTCTGTGACGCGGGTGGCGTTGAATTCACGTGATGAATTTTGTGGAAGTGACGCTATTCCCGCTGTTTTGGCATTGGCTGCTGCAGTGCAAAAATTAGGGAAGAGTAGCTTGTCTAGGGCGAAAATGAACTTGGATGTTATAGGGAATGAGAGTTTAAGAGATGGGTTGGTTAGTTTGTTCTCGAGTAAATGTGCTAATGAGAAGGTTTTAATGAATGCTTATAAGTTGGTTTTGGATTCAAGTTTCGAGGAGGATAATCAGAAATTTGTGCATGATGTAAATGGTTTGTTGGAGATCGTGTGGAAAATTGTTGCTTGGGAGGGTATAACAGCATTTGTTGCACTTGATGGCGGGGAGTTGATGAGCGGAAGGGATGTGGATGCAGTTGAGGCGAATGGGAAGGATGATAAGGTTATAAAGAAGGTGGAAAAGAAGAAGAAGAGAAAGACTGTTCTTGGTAAAGGAACGAGTGTGATTCTACAGTTAATTAAGGATAGATTGCAGGGTAAAGCAGGGGATACTACTGATACTTTACAGGTATTAGAAAAATGGGTTGGAGATCTTTTGTTGTATTTTGATCCAAAAGAACCCGAGTTTGATGAAATGACACAGAAAGTAAAAGAGATTGTTGAAAGCAATGAAAGTAGAAGACTTCCCAAACTCCCGAAGGTAATTATTTAAATTCACAGTTTTTGTTGTGCATTTTGTTGATGGAATTCATTGCCAAGAAAACATAAATAGAATTTGATCTACCTTAATTATATTAGAATTTGTTGTGCATAGAATTCGTTTTTTCAAATTTATATTAGAAGCGACTGTGCAGATTTATATCCATTGTATTGTATAGAATGATATTTTTGAAAATCAGTTATTCCATGTTGTTTGACTGCTGATCATTTATTGTTTGGTGTGATGACGTCATCTACCATTCTTATTTCTGAGTATCACTTGTAATATCAGGGGACTCGTGATTTTGCCAGAGAACAAATGGCAATAAGAGAAAGAGCATTTTCAATAATAACAGATGTCTTCAAGAGGCATGGGGCAACGGCCCTAGACACCCCTGCATTTGAATTAAGGGAGACTCTTATGGGGAAATACGGGGAGGATTCTAAATTGATTTACGATCTTGCAGACCAGGTAAATTGTTATTGGTTGTTTAATTGGCATGTTTACCCTTGGCATTATAATTGGCTGTTGGTCATTTTCTTAGTTAATATTTTTTGTTCAGTTATTGATGTATATATACTTTGTAATAAGAATTGTTTATTTTTTATAAATGGTTACAACTGTGTCCCCTCATGTTGCAGGGTGGAGAACTTTGTTCTCTGCGATATGACTTAACTGTTCCGTTTGCTAGATATGTGGCTATGAATGGCATCACATCCTTTAAAAGGTATCAAATAGCCAAGGTGTACAGAAGAGATAACCCATCTAAGGGAAGATATCGAGAATTTTACCAATGTGATTTTGACATTGCTGGCCAGTATGAGGAAATGGGACCAGACTTCGAGATTGTTAAGATTTTGACAGAATTGCTTGATGAACTAAGCATTGGAGAATATAAAGTGAGTCTTGTTAATTGGGTTCCCCTTTCATAATTTGCATGATTCAAGAGATTTAAGGTGATTGCTGATGCTGATCAATTAATTGTTTGTATCATCTTGAATCACATATGACTCGCAATTGCAATTACCAGTATGGTTGAAGCAATATTTATGCTATCATCGATGCACCACTTTATCAAATGATTTTTATTGATTTAGCCGAATTGTGGTTCAGATCTTGCTTGAATACTACCCTCAGTTGTTCATTGCGAGTTATGATTGCCTTTTTGGATCTAGGTTTGGGTGTCAGAGTGTTCAAGACACGTTCTCATCTGATTTTAACTTTCCTTTGACAGGTTAAGCTAAATCATCGGAAATTGTTGGATGGCATGCTAGAAATCTGTGGAGTGCCACCTGAAAAGTTCCGTACTATTTGTTCAAGTATTGACAAATTAGACAAGCAATCATTTTCACAAGTTAAAAAAGAAATGGTAAGAGCATAAGTTATTGATCTTGAGTTTTGTATTTGCATAAAAGTTCTTTGTCCTTGGTATGAATCTTAACAACAGTACGTCTTGTTTTAAAGTGGTGGTTAAAATCACATTTCATACTCATGGGTTTTTTTTTGTCAGAAAGCCAGCATTAGAGGTTCAACTCATGTTATTGGACCTGTCTAAGAAAAGAAATTACATGACTGTATTATGTAATCATTTTTTCATCATATGAGGTTCTCTTGTCTACAAGAAATTCTAAATAAATTAAAACCATGTAACCTAAATTTAAAGTTTGGAGCAAAATCAAGTGTTCTTTTCTTTGGGTTTATACTTTATGCATTTCCACTTGCATGGTTTGTGTTCTAGTGCATGTATTAACTTCTTAGTTATAAAATTATTTTTCACTTAAATTTATTTATGTTTATAATTGTTGGTGTTAACTTCGTTTTGCTTTGATTTGGGCTACTTCACCGGAATTTTGTAGATCCAGTATATCATCTGATGATTTAACAAAGGTTTTATTTAATGTATTTTTAATTGTCTTTCGCAGGTTGAGGAAAAGGGGTTAAGCGATGAGACTGCAGAAAAGATTGGCACTTTTGTTAAGGAAAGTGGACAACCTAAGGAATTATTATTAAAACTTAAACAAGAGGGCGGTGAGTTTTTGGGAAATGCTTCTTCTAAACGTGCATTGGATGAATTGGAGATTTTATTTGATGCTTTGGAGAAGTCAAAGTGCATTGAGAAAGTTGATTTTGATTTGAGCCTAGCTAGGGGGCTTGATTATTATACTGGAGTTATATTTGAAGCCGTATTCAAAGGGAAGGCACAGGTAATATTTTATATATGTCTCTAGAAATTTTTGTGTTACTTGTGACAATTTCATTATTGTAAGACACAGAAGATTTAGCATATAGTTTCTTTCTGGTACAGCTATTGGATCATAGTTAACAAGCATGACAGCAAAATTTGAAGTACTGTCAATGGGAAGAAGTATATACCTATTCAAGATTTTTTCATCAGTTTCCTTCAGTAAGATGAGGTTTTATAGTTAACTTGAGCTAGAAAGATAAAAGTATATCTGGTTACTTTGTGGTCCATGGTTTCTGCTAGAAACTGTAAAATGTTCTAAACCATTTCGATAATTGTTTGCTTGGCCATATTGAAGGATCATTATTTTGTTTCCCTTCAGAAGCTATGTACTTTCCTATTTCTTTTCACCTTATCAAGTATTATTTCTCTAAATCAAACTGTTGTCATCAACATAGCGGACCAATAATAAGATGATCCTGATAATGGATATCAATCTATTGTATCTAGGCATGCTCCTTTTAGTTATTCTTTTGGCAGGATTACTTTTGATACCTCATGCACGTGGGAATTGTAAAACTGTACCCGAAGCTTTAGATTATTGACGTGCTTCATGTTTTTGGTCAAAAAGTTCGTAAGTTCAAGGGTCAGCTTAGATTAAGATGGTTAGTGATGCATTTTCATTGTACAGGAGATTTAAGTGTTCTTTAGTTTTTTTTTTTTTTGGTTTTTTGTTTTATCGTCATCTTTATCTTCTACTTCACCTGTTTGAATTGTTACCAATGGAACATTTTCTTGTCTTCTCTCTTGAAAGATAAATAACGACCTTACAAATGTATTAGTTAAATGTAAATAGCAGTCTTAGTTGTGGGTTTGGCCTATTTGACTTGTTTCCTTTTCGTCTCAGCTTAGTTGTTTTCTTTTTCTTTTTTTTTTCTTGGTCAGTTATGCCGTAATGCATGAATATTCATGTTTAATTTACAATTTGGATAATATGATTATCTTGTCGAAACCCAGGTTGGTTCCATTGCTGCTGGTGGACGATATGACAACCTTATAGGAATGTTTGGCACAAAGCAGGTTCCAGCTGTTGGAGTCAGTCTTGGAATTGAGCGAGTATTTACTATAATGGAGGAGGACCAGAGTCAGGTTTGATTGTGTACATTATTTTAGTACTGTTAAGTAATGAATTGTTCATATGTAGCTCATTTATGATGCAAAATATTTTAAACTTTTTTTGCCTTAACTTTTATTGAACCGTTGTCTGTAAATAGGAACTAGTGTTAGCATAATTAGGATCTGGTTTCTAAGCAGTCTGTTGTAACAATCATTCAGATGATAGATTCAGGTTCTGAATTTTGGTCATTCTGAAACATAATAGAATTTGTGAGACCTTATTCTTTTGGTTGTTGGCAGGCAACTCGACCTACCGAAACCCAAGTTCTTCTGAGCATAGTTGGAGACAAAAGCAAACTTCCTTTAGCCGCAGAGCTTGCTGGAGAGCTGTGGGACGCCAAGCTGAAAGCAGAATACACTGTTAGTACAAGGTTTAGCAAGCACATGGACCGAGCCAAAGAGTCTAAAATTCCATTGATGGTGATTGTTGGTGATAAAGAACTGGAGAAAGGGATTGTGAAAATAAAGAACCTTGAAACCACAGTTGAAAGAGAGGTCCCCAGAAGTAATTTTGTCGAGGAAGTCAAGCTTGAACTCGTAAAAATCTCATCTGTTTGACACCAAAATCTGGATCATTCCTCCAATGGGTCCTAACCACGTTTAATGTTCCGTAGAAGACATGCTTGCAGAAACATTTTCTGGAGTAGCTACCTGGTAATTATCCTGAGAACCATGCGAGTCCTCATGCATTCGATAGATCAGCATTGATACCAAGAGGACGAAATCTTTTAGGTTGCTTATATAGCAATTTTTTTCCCTCTGTAGCAACGCGAGTTTTGTCTTATCATTTTTTAAAAAATAATTTTCTTTTATAGAACTAAAGTATATGTTACAACTTCCCTCTTAAATAACTATATACTGTCGACTACATTTTGTTGAAAACCATACTTGCCGATTTCCAATATTTCATGAACGTTGGTATATGCATTCGAATATATTATAAAATTGAGGTACTAACTGTAAAAGGGTTGGATAATATCTGTACTTTTACAGGTTTAATCCATAGATTAAATGTAGTATTTTTCATGATCCTGAGAGCGTTAGCAGCATCCACAGGGAGGAGGCCTTATTAGTAACTTGGCTGGAGCTGAGTTATTTTGTGATGATTTTGTATGATATTCTATACATGTTATAAAAATAAAATGTAGTTATTGAAAAGATAAGTTACTCTTCCATTATAATATATTATTGTTCATTTTCGAATATTAGGTTTCTTTGGCTAAAATTAAGAAAAATAGTATCATTTAGTAGCATTTTAATTTTACCATCTACATCGCAATACAATATCATGTCATATCACCACCACCTTCACCACATCAAGTCATTGTTGATAGTTGTAATTTATCAACCTCAAATCGGCATGACAGACCATTACTAGCAAGTACTATACAAACAAAACACGAACCAATTCTAAATCAAACTGCAACACAATTATTATCAGAAACTATCACATCCCATCAACATGTTGAAAGACTGAAGGCATCTTTCTTCTCGTTGGGTTTCTAATCTTACCATTGAAGCATTTAGTACACTATCTAATGACACTGCCGTTGTTAGTTGGTCACAGACAATGGATTCTTCAGTCAGCACCACCAACTAAATAGACACAACTTGGCTCATTTTCAAACCTCAACAAGCACAAGCAAGCAATGAGGAACACAAACTGTCAACATGCCAATTATGTTCATGGATCCACTTAATCCTGCCCCTTGAAAGTTTAGCATTGCAAGTTCCCATCCATTCTTTCAACTCATGATCTCAAACAAATACAGAAATAATGTTTTATCAATGATCTATGATGATATGAAATATGGGAACTCTTGATCTCATGTGTTTGTGACAAATCTTTACACGATTTCAAGAATCAACTTTGAATTCTTAAGCAAGAGTGGCAATCACAATAACGATTATCCAACACGAGCCAAAGTTTCAATGTGCTGGTAAGCATCAAGCCATCCGAATTGCAATGATTCTTTAGTTCTGCTTCCATTATCACAGGCTAACTCACTAACTATCTTGAAAGCTTTCTTCTTGACATTAAAAGAAATGATTTTACCTGGTATATGTAGCAAGAGTGAGGACTCGCCTTCGTCCTCTTCTTCGACAAGAGAGAGCACAACAAAGGCATAGTAATTTGAATCTCCAGCATCAAGATATCTCCTAACCATCTCCGGGAATGTGGTCAAAACATTATCTAAATCAACTTGATAACGAACTTGCCAGGCAGAATAGTCCTTTTTCATCTCAAACACATCGAAATTATGAGAGCGAGGACCGTAAATTTCAATGAGATGCAAATGACCACCCGACTCAGCAAAGTACCTGAACCTCCGCCTTCCCCAACCGTCTGAAAACGGAGGCTTTGGCATGTTAAAGATGCACTCGTTTTCAACATGAAAACATAAAGTATTGCCTTTAGGGCTAATCCAATGAACAGCACCATTCCAAAACACGCCATTATCGAAAACCATATCAAACGGCGCAACAAAAGGCGCCTCAGATGACCTCCAAGCACCAATTTCAGAACGGTATACTTCAATTTGGTAATGGTAGATAGAACTATCAGTGGAGCGAACACAAATGACCTTATAATTAGAAGATTTGAAAGGATCAAAAGCTAAACAGAGACCGAAAATGGTAGCATTAGAATGCGGAACAAGAGAAGGGAGGATAGACAATTGTTTGGTAGTAGGGTTAGACATGTAGTAAGTTATTGGATGGCCAAGTTTAGGCAAAGAAGAACAGAGAAGAAGGCCATTGCAAGACTGAAGAATTTTAACATCGTGAAAGAAATCAATGGAAAGCGGAGGAGGAGGAGGAGATGATGACGAGGGATTGAGAGGGAGGAAAGTGAACTGCAGGGGATAAATGCGTAAGAAGAGGCCGGTGACGGAGGGCAGAGGGTGGCGGAGAGGGTGGAGAGAAGAGAAGCGAAGAGAGGAAATGAGAGAGAACCATTGTCTGGAGACGGATTTGAAGCGGAGGAGAGGCTTAACTGGCAAGCGTAACAGGATTTCCTCCATGAGATCTTCGTTGCCGGCGATCATTTCAGCTGAATTCAATGCCATCCACTCGAATAAGCAAAGCGACAGTCTGACAGTAATGAATGAATTTATTGGCATTTATGAGCATAAAGCCATCCCTGTCTGGCAGTTAGGTTTCTTTTTGAGATAAATAAATAAATACTCTATTTGAGTAGTTAAATTATGTAATAAGATGATAAAATTATAAAATAATATAATTTTTTTAATATTTAAATAAAATAATAATAATCTTATTTATTATTATTGATCATCCTATTAGAAAAAGAATTTTAATTCAATGTACATATTAATTTTATCAAATTAATCAACCAATTATATATATATATATATATATGTATAATTTTTTTAATTTTTTTAAATGTGGATTAGTGATAATAATTTAATTTAACTACTTTTGATATTCTAATTATTTTTATTTAATAATTTAAACTTAAAAGGATTGTTGGTTTTTTTTAACAAATTCATTAAAATTAAAGAGGAGGTACATCTCTAGCAGGCAAATTATATAACTAGTGAGGATTCTCATAAACTCAGTTAATAATATTGTTTTATTGCTTAAAAATAAAATAAAATGAAATTTAATTCACAACCAATAATACTACATATTGCCTTCGTGACATTCTCACTATGGTTCTAATAACAAGATATAACCACACAAAAAAAACATATTCTATAAGGCGTCCATCTCTTAAAGTAAGGGCCTCCATAATTAAAATTAAAATTAAGTAACCAACTTCCTTGGCCCCTAATACATGAATGATATGACCAACACTACTCTTTCTCACCTTACATACAACACCTTCAATTTTTCTTAACTTGAATGAACTTAATAATTTTGCATGCATTTGGGTCTCTTCTCATTCATAAAATAGCTTGTAAGCGTTTGAAATTTTGAACTTAATAATTTTTTGGAGATTTTAAGGTAAGAGGTAATTTTAGATTTTATTATTATTATTATTATTATATTTATTTAAAATTTTCTTGATTTTGAAGTGTTTTAGTAAATTTTTTAAAATTTAATATGATTTTTATGTTAATAGAGAAATGAACTAAAAACTTAATTAACATATAAGAAATATTATTTTTGAAATGAAATTAAGGAAAACATATTTGAGTGTGCTACTCAAGTTTTTAGTGCTTGAAATGACTAATAAATGAAGAAAAACTTATTTGAAACTTATTATACCTTTTAAATATTTAAGTTTTAAGTTAACGAGGGGTAAAATGGTCAAATGACTCACTTTTTCCTTTCTCCTTCCACTCATCATACACTATTCTTTTTTATTTCTTCTTTATCTTCTCCCATTTTCACTAAAAATAATAATCCAAACCATCTAATAAATTATGAATAAACTTCACCCACTTTACATTTAGAATAAAAAAGAGAGCAAAAGATTAAGAAAAAAGAAAAAACTAGAGGTTTAATGAAATGAATAGTAATCTCATCATTATACATTGGATGAAGATTTTGGTGTTTTTATGGAAAACAATAGAGATTTTAAATTGATTTTTAACCTACTAATGATATTTATATGGGTTAAAGAAATGATTTTGTATATTTCATAAGTCTAGGATTGTAAGATTTGGAAATTTTAGTTAGAAAAAGTCCAAAGAGGGAAAACCTTTTTGGTACTTTAAAGAAAAAGGTTAAGGTTCATACATGAATTCTGTCTCTAATTTTTTTTTATGATAAATATGATTTTAAATAAAAAGCAATTTAATGTTATTTAATGAGTTGTTGGTAAAGAGACTACATATTATTTTCCCTTTCACTATGAAACTTGTTATGAAAATGTGTGTTTAGGAGAAATATATTTATAAATATATAGGTGTTCGTATATATATATGTCACGCCTAGCCCATACCTGGAGTAACATGCTCCCGTAGCATACACAATGACCTCCTGTACGGAAAACCACTGTATACACTACAAGGGATACCTGAACCTGTACAAATATACGTCGTATGGGGACAACCGATAGTATGGCGGGGAAATCCGTAAACAGAACCCAACATAACCCTGGATAACAACAGACATTCGATTGAATGAACAAGTCAATAACAAAAGTATATTCATTAATGTACTAAGGTTCTGGTTACAATAACTGTACAAACCACCACCAAACTACAAATACATTACTGGCTCTTTTATATATACAAGCTACAATACGAGACTATAAAAAGAAACTATGCTCGGCTGCTCCGGACCACCTCGAGACAGGGATTCGCTGTTGAATCCGCCTCTCCGCTGACGTCAGCAATCACTGCTCTGGGCCTTCTGCTGTAGGCTCGGAACCTGCGTTCATCAATTGATAAATGCTGAGTCGAAGACTCAGTGGTACTAGCTATCATACACGCATAAAACGTAAACAAACATGTCAAGCGACAGGCAACACGATGCAATGCTAGGATGTCCCGTTTCTGTTCCTGTTCTGTACTCACTTCCCTCTTTCCTTTTTCCCTTATTGTGCACAATATATTCTCATACTGGATCCCTATGTACCGGTACTCAACTCTCGAAGGAGGACCACTGTAATCTTGGCCCGTAGGCCCTTTTGTTATGCCTATGTCTAGAGACTCAACTCCCGTAAGAGGAACATAATATACGATTCCATTATGGAATCCTGAAATATATGATCCAGCATGCCTTTCCTCATTTTCTCTTGCGTTGTCTTAGCATTCATGCTCCCATATGCCATGAATATGCTAACATGCAAGAGTACCGTATATAAACTCAAGTAGAAATCATAAAACTTCACACATAACAAGCTCATAGCATCAAAGAATCGACAAATACGGGAATTCAATCCCCAATCATCATTTACTAAGCCAAACTTGGCTTAAAAGCAATAAAAGAAGCATAGAACAATGATTACAAACTAACACGAACTAATACTAACTAGTACTAACCTGTTAGAAGTAAAGCTGCTAAGGTCTGATCACGTCTCTAAGCTTCTACTCTTGTAAAACACACTTCGTTCGGCTTAATTCTCTGAGGAAAAACAAGCTCTAGGGGTTTAGGGGTGTTTAGGAAGGGTTTAGTAAAGAAAATGGAAAGAAGCTTAATGAAAAAGCTAGGTTTAATCCGTTTAAAATAGCCTTAAAAGTCGCGTATGGCCGTACCAAATACCCGTATGCCCGTACCAACCTAAAAAGCCTGACAAGCTCAATTTCCTGCGAGCTTTGGTACGGCCGTACCACATTTGGTACGCCCGTACAACCCTAAAGTTACTGACAAACCTAAATTCCTGCGAGCTAACGTACGGCCGTACAACCTTCTGGTACGCCCGTACGACCTCCAAGACCTCAATTCCCCTGTTCCCTCAAGACTGGTACGCCCGTATGGCTATCCGTACGCCCGTACCGCATGCCTAAAATCAGGACATGCCTAATTCGAAGCCCCTAACTCATCTAAAACCTGTATGAAACACTCCAAAATCAATCTTAACACATCAAACTCACTGTCCCTCATCCAACCGAGAAGTCACACTTCCCAATAAGGCAACAGTGTTACATAATACCATCACAAGTACAAACATACATACACGTATCCACATCATCAATGCATAACAAAACTCATACGCATACATACCTCTACCCATATACTAGTATACAAACTACTAGGGTCTCAACTACGGGTGTAACAGGTAATTAAATTGAAGTAGAGGGGAGATAATGTTTCATGTAACACTGAAATTATAAAATAATGAGCATTTGGTTTTATGAAGTAGATGGTAGGAGTTTTTTTTGTGAAGTATAAGGTGAGGATTGTATTTGTGAAATAAATGGTGGGGAATGTTTTAATGAATTAAATGATAGGAAACTTTTTGAAAGTGAATGATAGTCATTAACAATAGTTATACTTTAAGTTGTAATTGAATTCAAAAGTGAAATTAATGGTGGGAAAAGTTGTAATGAATTATATTGTTACTTTTATTTGTTAGTAATTAATATAATATATGGCTACGTAATTGATTAGCTTATGCTTGTAATTGAAAAGTAAAATTAATGGTAGTTCTACTTGTTAAAATGATATGAAATTATTCTTATGAAAAGTTTTTAAATTATTAATTATGAAATTATATTATAAATTATATGAAATTATTATGAAGAAATATAATGAACTTGTTAAAATGAAAATATCATAAGAAAGAAGAATCAAAAGAACATTCAATATAGTTACTTTATATCCTATTTATAACTTAAATATAATAAAAAAAATGTGCATAAACGTAAGTAATACGCAAGACTATGAAATGATCTAACTAGTTACATTGAACAAAACTTAGGTAAAATGAACTAAGATGTAAGTTCCTAAAATTACATAATAGTCTAAGTGAAAATTTCCTAAATATTCATAAAATTATCTTCCACACCTAACCTATATGTTGAAGAAATCTTTGCTCTTTAAATAATGTAAGCTCCCTTGGCATTTTTATGTTAGGTATTAGAGCTTGGTGCTTATGGAATGAAAAGAGGAAAAATGATATCAAAGGGAATCCATTTATAAAATTAGAAGAGAAAAAATATAAAGTTAAAAAGAATTACTTTTGGTAGCCCCTTCTATTATGGCCAAGCTGCTTGCATGTTTTACACTTGATAGTCAATGATCTTTTTCTCATACTTAATTGAGGAGCCTTGTCTTGTTCTCTTCTTTTAGCTTCAAAATGTTGATTTTTCAACAAATAAAATAATAAATTTTTAAAAAATATTTTTAAATTTTATTCTCTATATACGAGAAAGAAATCTAGGTATAAAAACCATTATCATTGTGGAGGTTTTTTGTACTTAAAAGTAGAATAGATATTTCATAATTGCATTTTGTTTATATTTTTAGGGGCATGATGGATGAAACATTATAATGTATATTCCTATAACTTGTAAGTATGGTTCTAATGTTCTTTAAGGAGAGTGACTAATTAGCTTGGATGAAGTTCAAGAACTAGTCATTATGACAAGAACTTGCTAGACTTGTTTTTTGTGTATCATATTCCCCATGCCTACACATGGAGCATGATGATCAAATATATTTATCAATTTTATTAATCAATAAGAAAAGTAGTTAAATTTTATTCAATCATCATCTCTTGTTATGATCTTACTTTGCCTTTCTTAAGTGTGATGTTATACGAAGAGTTGTATATGCTCTTTAAAATGAGATTGTGATAACATTGATGTTCATATATTAAGCTTATCTTGATCATGAACAAATCATTTGTGAGATTCAAGGGTTGCCTTGTGTAAGACGTATCTTACATGAGTCTCACACGAGTTGATTGGAGAGGACTTGAGATAGACCTATGACACCCATCATACCATCATTTTAAAATCCTTGATCATTGTTAACTATCACCATTATTGATTATCATTATCATACGATCATAAATATCAAAATTCTTCTTATTTAAAAATAAAAAATTCAACAAATAAAAAACAAGATTTTTTCAACTTGAAAGTAAGAAACAATGATATGTACTCAAATGATAAATACAAAATTAAATATAATGATATTTGTATTCATGATATTGAAGGTATAATTATATACTATATTTACATGATAAAAAAATATTACAATATCCTATATAATTATATATACCACACTAATACGTATATAATCATATATATTATATAAATATGATATATTAAAATCATAAATGTAATTGAAAATGTATATTTGCAATAAAATTATATAATTAATAAATAAATAAATAAATATATTTATCATAAAAATTTTAGAAATATTGAAACTTAAATGATGTGTATATTAAAATAAGTGAACATAAAATACAAACATTTGTCTATTTATAAAAATGTCAAAATGCAAAGAATCAAAAGCCATGCTAATAAAAAATTATTAAAAGGTCAAACAACTAACATTTAGAGAAAAACAACTAAAGCATAAGAAAATCAAAGCACGCATAAAAAATATTATAAAAATAACAATAAACATCATAAAATCCAAAAAGGTGCACAAAACAAAAACAAAATCGCCATTAATAGTTAAAGATAAAAATGAAAAAAGAGAAATTTTCGATCGAAGAAATAGAAAGGAGAGAAACAAGAAAAAAAAAGTGAAGAGATGAGAGAGGAAGGATTGATAGTGATGATAAAAAAAAAAGATCATGATGAAACATTAAAGGAGACATGAAAGATAGAGAATGGACTATGATGGTAGAGAAGAAAAAGAAAAAAAAGGTTAAATAGCTAAGATTTTTTTATTGTTTGAATAAATCAATATATAAAAAAAAGTATATAAAAGTAAATAATTTTTTTTTAAAAAATGATATGATTTGAATGAAAGGTGAAAGTGATATTAGACATTACTTTAAAAAATTAATATTTCTTCTTATAATTATCCTTTACCTTTCATGTATTTATATTTATGAGGTTTTTATAAAATAAATAATCAAAATTTGGTACAAGTATCATAAAAACACCATTTTCTAATTCTACATAAAAACCATAAAAACATGAAAACAACTATAAAATACCAATTTTCCAAAGAAGTATGTAGAAAATTCAAGAATTACATTAAAAAACTCATTATATATTTGTACAAAAATTAATACCAACATAAATTTAAAATAAATGTATTTTAAGCATACTATATACTTTTATTAATATTCATTGTATATTCATTTAAAATCATATAATGAGTCATTTAAGTATTTCTAGACTTTAATAACAATGTTGAATACGGCCTTCATAGATGAAATTGTGAGAAAACGTCATAATGGAAGGATACATGACTTTGTTTTGTCGGATGATAACTCTATATTAATATTCAATCAAGCTTGTGGGCAAAATCATAACTGTAATAAGGGTTGAAGCTCAGCTTTTGGTGAGGTGGAGGAAGGGTGACTATTATGATTCTATAAAAGGAAGAGTTCTGTAATGTGTGATCTCTACAAACAAGGGCTACTAGAAGGAGAGTTGTTGGGAAGAAGAAGAAGCAACCCAAGCTTATTTTGAATCTATTAATTGTTGCTTAGTCTAGCCTTAAGCCAAACTTAGTTTTTAGCTTATCTATTACTTACTATCTAGCTTGACCCCTACTTGAAGTTAATTTTCAACTTATTTACTCATAAATTAATCTATCCTAATCTATAATTATTAAATAATAACTTTAAAAAAAGGGTTAATTATTTAGATGAATTATTTGGATTAATTTAGTTAAAAATAAGTAATTTAAATTAAACTACAATCATCACTTGATTAATTAGTTCAAGTTAATTATATAAATAATTATTTAGATTAATTATGTTAATTAAATAAAAATAATTCAATTATTGTTAATAAAAATAATTAAGTATGCAATAATAAATATTTAAAGAGAAAAAAATTATTAATAACTTGTAGTTTAGATTAATTTCATCAAAAATAATTAATTTAATAACATTGTAAGCATATTAGCATTTTAGTTGATAAAGTTTTATTTTTTAATTATACATGTTTATTTAAAATTTAATCCTCTATAATAAATTGCTGGCACAATTGGTAATATTGTATGTATGTATATGTATATGTATGTATAGTGAGCTAAATTCAAATTCATACTCTTAACTTATTCTCTATTATCATCATCTATTGTGTACTCTATTGATTATTCTTTGATTATTAATTTAAGTATTGTAGTTGTTGACTATTCTCTCATTTTGTAGGATTGTAGCTCAAATTTAATCAATATTCTTCAACAATACCCTATCATATTTTCTAAATAAATTAAGAAAATATGAATTGTATTATATTATTTTATAAGTTTCTTGTTAATATACTATATAAGTAAGAACACTTTGAAATTACAAAATAAAGGCAATCAATTTACTAAAGGATATTTTTAGTTGGATTTAAAAAATATTATATTCATTAAAAAATTACATTCCATCCATTTGTATTTAATGCATTACATTTGTCACACCTCTAAGTGGAGACATGTCTCGTAATGAAACCCTGAAACTCCTCCATTGAGCTCCAAAATTTCATCACAAGGGAAAATAATCACTATTCATATATCATTTCAAAATATGTCAAGCATGCCAAAGAACTTTTCATAGAACATAATTCTCAAACTCATATTAAAAAGATAAGAAACAACATTGAAACATCTGTTACACGCAACGAGTCATAAATACAAAGATGACTATAGTTATGCCTAGTGGCATCAGCAAGTAGTAGTCGAAGCAACGCAACCTAGTGTTACTGCCAAAAATGAAAAGAGCATAGGCATCATACACAATGCTTGCAGGAGTCCTCCTAACTAAGTCCCAGGTAACCCTCGCGAGAATCACCGAAATCGTGTACTACACTGCCAATAATAATGCTAACCCCGTCTAACCTCTAATGTGCTTGGACCTGCGTTCATCAAATGACAAACGCTAAGTAAAACTCAATGGCGCTAATAAATGAATGCAACACTTAATAATGTTTAAGTAGAGAGAAATGCAAAGTAGTAACATTAAAATCATTATTACGTGGAAGCATAAAATCACATGTCAATAATATTTATTTATCGTAGCGTACGGTTCAAATCCCGATGTAAGCATATTCACTTGTATATACTTCCATAATTCTCATCTCATCACCTGGTAATACCTAGATTCACCTCTGATTTCCAATCATAGCATCATAAATAATTCACGTATTTCCATAACCATAATATCCCATTTCAGTTTAAATAAATGTATGCAAATATGCAATGGATTTATGAGAATGCAATGTTTTGCACTCTCCCTCGATCAATCTGTTTCACTATCGTATCTCGATTCCTCAATCATATTTTTAATCATAATATTTTCTGGAATGCGACTGTACTCAACATTCAATAATAATAATTACATACGTGACTGAACTCAGCGTATGGGAAGCGACTGTACTCAGCTTCCTTACAAATATCTCAATACGTATTCAATCTCAACATTTCATAATAACCTCACTTTTCCGTCCTTATGA
>CANYBF010845196.1:0-22084 GCA_948192965.1 Dalechampia spathulata
AATTAAATGGGAGGGCTAACATCACATCAAAATTATTGGAGAAAGCCACTCGACCAAATAAAATCCAATCCTTTCAAAAACCACATTTATACGATCAAAAATTGCATTTTATCGTAAAAATTAATTTTGAGGCCAAAATTAATTAAATGCAATTATTTTATGACTTTTCCAAAATACTTGAGCCACTGTAAAGCATCAAATACATCTGAATACGTCAAAAATACAACAAAATACAATCCAAAATATGGTTTTTCTGGAAAAATGTGAACTATGCACGCCGCACATCAGGCTATGTGCACCACACATGAGCTAGCTGTGGCACACATAGACCAACATGTGGCACACATGGTTGATGAATCTGCAAGAAATGAAATCTGTCAGTACATAAATGATCTACAGATAAAATTCAGCAACTTTAAAGAAGACAATACCTCGTTTTGACCTCATTTCGGCCTCCGGTTTGATGAACCAAACAATTAATTAAGTAATGAACTGAAATAAATGATTTTAAAGCTAAAATCAAGTAGATCTGGACAATTTATGATAGATCCAGAACCCCAAGTGCACGGAAAAGCTATTGGAGCCACTGGAAAATTCAAAACCGAAACGGTTCAGGTTGAAATAGGGTTTTTCTATGAAAACTGGGATCTATATGCGCTGCACATAGATCTATGTGCGCTACACATGAGGGACATGTGGTGCACATAGCTTTGAAAACCGAAGCAAAACCGAAAATTTTTCAGCAGAAACCCTAGATCTGGCCCCGATCTAGGTAGATCGGGCCCAAAACCAGGTTTTGGTTCATGGATCGGCATCCAAATCATGAAAAACAATTTTAAAGTTAAAATTATTTAAAATTCGTCTTGATTGAGGGCAGATCTAAGACATTTAAGGCATGAGAAGGCCTTAAACATCACTGAAATAGCCAAATCGGGAAAAAAACTGGTGAAAACCGAGAGAAAAATACGAGTTTCTTTGAAAATCGGGGCCTATATGCACAACATATAAGCCTATGTGCACCACACATGTGCTATATGTGGTGCACATAGGTCTATATGATGCGCATATTAACCCAAAAATCACACAAAAATAGAAGAAAACGGGAAAAATTTGAAGAATTACCTCTAGGCAGTGGCTTTCCTTCTTGATCTTCCTTCCTTCCATGTTTAGGGAGCCTAACTAGGGTTAATTAGTCTCTAAATCCTTAGGAAAAATTAATAAAGTGTTTAATTAATTTTTGGAGTGATTTTTGCAGAGTTTGGCCTTGCCTTTGGCAATTTTCGGGATCCCCTTCAGATGACCTCTAGCTCTATATTTATAGAGCAATTTTTGGGCATGAAAATTTTGTAATTTTCGCCCGGATTTGAAAAATTTTAAACCTATGTGTGCCACATATAGGGCTATGTGTGCAGCACATAGCCTATAATCTACGCACATAGGTCACCATGCGTAGCCTATAGTTTGGAACCCATCACGTAGGGCCCACTGTGGTCGCTTCATGGATGCGCCCCGAAGCCTATAAGCGTTATTCGATGTTAGGAACAACTTTGTAGAAGAAAGTTTTTCCAAATTTGGTCTCGAAAGGCTCCCGACCAAACGTCTTTACTATCCAACGTGCGTAGCCTATAGGGCTATGCGTTACGCACGTTGCATTTTTGCCCTATACGCTCGGCCGCGTACGGGCAAAACGGAATGCGTGCCATATGCCCAGGAAAGTGAAAATGGCATTTCGAGAAACTTTGCAGTTATAAGTTTTCTCAAATTCGGTCCCGAACATTGAGTTTTGCTTAATGGGCCCATTTTGGGCCCAATAGGCCTATTAAGGCCAAAACGTGGCATACGGGATGTCGTGGGTCATGCCTCGCGTAGGCACTAGTGAAAATGTGTTCTGTGCATTTAGAACACTCAAATTTGGCAAAGTTAGGTGGTGGGCCCACCTGTATACTATCCATGATAAATAGTACCTTGGTGGGCCCTACAGCACAAAAGGGCCTAAGAAGTGGCAAAAAGCATGCCAAGTGTTTTGCCTCAAGTAAGGCAGCAAGTAGGATTCGTTCTGTGCGTATAGAATGCATCAAAGTGAACTATAGTAGGAAGCGGGCCCCACTAACGTTTAGCGGGCCCCACAGCGCGGTGAGCCTAGAAATGTAGCATTTGGGATGCCACGGAGTGTGCCTTGTGTAAGGTAGTAGTGGAATGTATTCTGTAAGTACAGAATACAGAAAATAGGCCAATAGGGGTAGCGGGCCCCACTAGCATACTATTCATAGTGAATAGTATCCTAGGTTCAAAATGCAATATTTTGCATTCTATGTATCC
Organism: Dalechampia spathulata; assembly: GCA_948192965.1. NCBI lineage: Eukaryota > Viridiplantae > Streptophyta > Magnoliopsida > Malpighiales > Euphorbiaceae > Dalechampia > Dalechampia spathulata. The sequence goes on from CANYBF010845196.1 coordinate 2,320, forward strand.
TACCACGCGTAGGCAAGTGTGAAATGGATTCTGTAAGTATAGAATATACAGAATAGGCTAATAGAGGCTGTGGGCCCCACAGCGTAGTGGGTCCAGAAGATGGCATTTGCGATGCCAAGCACTGTGTCTTGCATAAGGCAACTGGAAAAGGTATTCTGTAAGTATAGAATACACAGAATTGATTATTAGGGGCTACGGGCCCCGCTTTTGTTTGACGGGCCCACCTATGCACTATTCATGATGAATAGTGCCCAGGGCCAAAAATGCAATATTTTACATTTCAAATGGTTTGCCTTGTGTAGGCAACTGTGAAGGGTATTCTGCATGTACAGATTACTCAGAATAGAGAAAATAAGAGTGGCGGGTCCCACCAGGCACCATGGTGGGCCCCACCAGCTCTGATGTATTCTGTTCGTCAGAATACCCAAGGGAAGCCTACAGAGGCCTATGTGCATAATCAGGGTCGATACGAGGACTAAGACCGAGTCGAATTAACAGAAGCTCGAAATTGCGCGATGGTGAAAAGTCAAGGTCAACAACTATGCTTGAATTGTCAAGCTTTTTATTTTACCTATGAATCTCATTTATAATTCAATTCTTATTATTAGACACAAACCTATTTTTGCTTTGCCTTTATCCATACATGAAACAAAGGTAGCGATCGTCCTATCTTCTTCACCTTTTATATATGAACTCATTAATATTCTAATTAAATAAATCATATCAATATTTAACCATTCACCTTTGCACTTATTTATATTTGTTTCTTATTCCATATGTTGATTTTAGTCATAATTAGTTAACTAACAAGTTATTCAATTGTATTCTCACTATTATTTTATTCACAATTCTTAATTTAGGTGATACTTTTAATAAATTCTTATTATACGAAATATTTAAGAATCATCAAAGACATATCATACTCCAATGTATTCTTGAATTAGGTGGTATCTCTAAGTTATGACTTAATCTTTCATACTATTCTTTATTTTGACTATGTTACTAATAAGATATATTATGGTTCTATAAACCATTTAAACTATTACACCCTAAGCGGTGAGATATGCTCTGGTAGTATAATTACAAATCTCCTAAAATGAGAAATTAATAATTACCCTATAAGGGATGCTTAAATTTTTAATTTTTTTTAAAAAGAAGAATTTACATCATTATTAAGAACAATACTAGTGGTAACATACATAGATGGACCATTAATGAACATTAACAATCCTATATATATATGGGCCATAACATATTACAAACATTCAACCTGTGTCATAAACAAAATGTGCTTAACACATATAACAATTAACAAACCATACCAAGTTACAACTTTTGATTACAAAAATTTTTAGTGGTATCGCTCTAATTATACATGTTATATATATATTGCAATTATTTTGCTGCTAAAATAACAAAAGTGGAAGTTGCATAGATCTTGAGGCCTTAGGAGTCCATCATGATAGCTCGGGTTCTTTATTACTATGTCTAGCTAAACCTCTGAACCAGCTGCTGATAACACTAACCCCTATGCTCTCCCATGACACTAGTGCCTACATTCATCAAATGATAAACGTTGAGAAAGATCTCAGTGGTGCTAGCAAAATTTATTATAAGCAATATAACCAATAAATAATATCATAAAAATAACCATTTCAGCATAAAACAAATCATTTCAGTATTTATCATATCCTGTATAAACATAACCAGATAAGTAAGTAACCATTGTCAGTCGTGTCCAATATCATTCTTTACCTATGAACTTTATCATATAAACATCATACATTCATAATTAAGTATAATATGACCTTAAAACATCCAATTGTAACATTCTGCACTTTAATTCCATTTATAAAACATGTGACATGGGATGGAATATACTATTAAGAATGCAATGATGAATTGCACTCTGTTTCTATTTTTCCTATATCAATTCCTTTGCCTTTATGATTGTGCACAATCCTATACTAGGTCTAATGTACTAGTACCTCTTGTTCCCATAGGCATGTTACTATTCATTTGGTCATTTTATTTTATGAAATCTTTATGTTTTCACCTTACTTGTTCATGCCTTATATAACCTCATGGGATAAGTTATGAACTATGAAAGAAACTCATATTTATGCCACCATCTCATGTACAACTTAAAGTATTAATCCATGTAAACAAAGTATCAAAGCATATGCATTTAAGGTATGTAACTCAAACTTGTGAAAACCAAAAAATACAAATACCATTTTTATGTGTACTTGGACTAAACAAATTTTTAAGCTATCTTCTCGGCCTTTAATATAAACAAACCATATACCATTATAACTAGATTCATCAAGCTTTCATTCAAGCTATAACATGCAAATTAGTGCATCCTTTAAGGCCTCTAAAAGTAAAAAGGTTGCATGCTTTATATCTTGCTGAAATGCAATATTTTTATTATCATTAATGTACCTTTGTACATGACGTCCCATTTTTGTATGTTTTAATGACCTTGAACATAAGCATTAATTTGAGCTATTATATGCAATTTTTAAAAATCAATAAGGTTGTCAAAAAGCAAATTGCTGCAAGCCATTAAGTTCTGCCAAAACAATATGGTTTGCATACATTTGCATTCCTTTATCCATTTAGCATCTGAACCACCTTGAAATTGTTTCCTACAATAAATGCACATGCATATACATGTTATACGCATACCTAAGTCAAACTGGTCAGCAAACATGCACTTAAACACACCCTAAGGAAATGTATACACAAGCTTAACAAGTATGCACCAAGGCTGCCAATAAAGAGCTCCAAGCAGAATTTCATGCATACCTCTATGTTTACACCACTAAAGCATACCAATCAATCATCAAATCACACACAAGACACCATTCCATCAAAGAATCATTCCAATAGCCATGAACAGTACACATTCATAACCAGGGCAGTGATAAAACATCACTAAACACAAGCTACAAACTCACATACATAACAAAACCACACCTTCCTTATCTACCAACAACCAATTCAGCTTCTACCCAACCTTTCATCATCAAATTCAAACATAATTTCACACAATCAAGAACCTTCATATCCATACATTCAACCATAGCTTTCCATAAATAAATCATAAGAAAAGTAACTCATGAGAAGAAGCATGCACAAAAAGAAGAGAGGAGGCAATAACTATCTAAAATCATGCTTTTACTTACCTTGATCAACAACCCTAGAGTATTTCAGTTTTAGGAAGAAGAAAGAAAGGATAAGAAGAAGATTTTTGATGTTAATTGTTTGAGTGCAAGGAAAAATTGTTCCATATATATAAAGGAGAAGAAAAGAGATGAAAAATGTATGTAAGCCTACATTTTTTGCTTTTCTTCACCTTGACCAATCAAGTATTGCCATCTAGCATGTATTGCTTTTATAATACATGTACATACTTATACATATACATACATATGACATACTAACATATAAGGCATTAAACCATTATTCTATAGTATTCAATTAAGCCATAATCGAAAATCATTAAATAATACACCAATATGTACTACAAATACAAATTAATATTCATGACACATACCAGTCTATAATATGCATGTATACCTCATTCTAAGCATACATGGAAGCATATACACTAAGAATTCAATAACCATTCTTTGCAAACAACACCTTACGCAACATAAGAGGCATTTTCCCAAAAGCCTCATTTAAGCACATTAAACACTTCTTAGGTAACATTTACTTTAAAAATACTTTTCTTTCATCAACTTTACATACTTTATCATCATTAAACATTTATTTTCATTTCATACCATAATTCCATTTAGAAGCATGCTTACTCATTCATCACACATATGATCAATGCATTATAATATGCTAAGTGTGTGGAAGTGATAACTCTCTCCCCCTAAATTAGAGTTTCACCCTCAAAATTCTAACCTAGATTACCTGTAAACAAGTGAGGATATTGTTTTCTGATAATTGATTCTTGTTTCCATGTTGCTTTCTACCCTGTATGATGATTCCATAGTATTAGTCCTCAACTATTTTATCTTACGGGCTAATATTTTGATTGGTTCCTTATTGTAAGATAAATAAGATTGAATCTCTATATTCTATACTGGTATTACATGAGAAAGATTGGATCAATATCTTCCAAGCATGGACACATGAAAAATGTTATGGATCCTGTTAAGTTTTGGCAGTAAGGCTAAATGATATGCTAATGGTCCAACTCTCTCTAACACCTTATATGGGCTAATAGTTCTCGGACTAAGCTTCCCTTTCTAATCAAACAGTATAATCTTCTTCCATGGAGATACCTTCAAAAATACCTTATCCTTGATACTATACTCAATGTCTCTCCGCTTCAAGTCTATATAAGATTTTTTTCAATCAAATGCTACTTTCAATCACCCTCTAATTATCTTCACCTATTCTTCTCCTTGTTGCATAATATCAGGGCCCAATAACCATCGCTCACCAACCTCCTCCCAATGAAGTAGGGTTCTATAGTGTCTACCATACAATGCCTCATATGGTTCTATTTGAATGCTTGACTGAAAACCATTATTACAAGTGAAATCAACAAGAGGAATATACATATCCTAGCTACCAACCCACTAAAAAACACATCCTCAAAGTATATCCTCTAAATCTAGATAATTCGCTTTGACTGTTTGTCGATCTGAGGATGAAATATAGTACTAAAGTGCACCTTAGTACCCAAGGCTTGCTAAAAACTATTCTAAAATTGAGAGGTTAATTATGGATCCTTATTTGAGATAATGGATGTTGGTACACCATGAAACCTCACTATCTCTCTGATATATAACTCTGTTAGACATTCTAAGCTATAATCCATGCATATAGGTATAAAGTGTGTTGATTTAGTCAATCTATCAACAATTACCCAAACTACATCATGCTTACTCTACATCTATGGAAGCCCTATAACAAAATTCATCATTACTCTCTCCAACTTCCACTCAAGAATAAGAACTGGTTGTAACAGCCCTGTAGGTACCTGATGCTCAACTTTCACTCATTGACATACCAAGCATCAAGTAACAAACTCTGCAATATCCTTCTTCATACCAATCAATCATCAAATCACACACAAGACACCATTCCATCAAAGAATCATTCCAATAGCTATGAACAGTACAAATTCATAACCAGGGCAGTGACAAAACATCACCAAACACAAGCTACAAACTTACATACATAACAAAACCATACCTTCCTCATCTACCAACAACCAATTCAGCTTCTACCCAACCTTTCATCATCAAATTCAAACATAATTTCACACAATCAAGAACCTTCATATTCATACATTCAATCATAGCTTTCCATAAGTAAATCATAAGAAAAGTAACTCATGAGAAGAAGCATGAACAAAAAGAAGAGAGGAGGCAATAACTATCTAAAATCATGCTTTTACTTACCTTGATCAACAACCCTAGAGTATTGCAGTTTTAGGAAGAAGAACGAAAGGATAAGAATAAGATTTTTGATGTTAATTGTTTGAGTGCAAGGAAAAATTGTTCCATATATATAAAGGAGAAGAAAAGGGATGAAAAATGTATGTAAGCCTACATTTTTTGCTTTTCTTCACCTTGACCAATCAAGTATTGCCATCTAGCATGCATTGCTTTCATAATAAATGTACATACTTATACATATACATACATATGACGTACTAACATATAAGGCATTAAACCATTATTCTATAGTATTCAATTAAGCTATAATCTAAAATCATTAAATAATACACCAATATGTACTATAAATACAAATTAATATTCATGACACATACCAGTCTATAATATGCATGTATACCTCATTCTAATCATACATGGAAGTATATACACTAAGAATTCAATAACCATTCTTTGCAAACAACACCTTACGCAACATAAGAGGCATTTTCCCAAAAGCCTCATTTAAGCACATTAAACACTTCTTATGTAACATTTACTTTAAAAATACTTTTCCTTCATCAACTTTACATACTTTATCATCATTAAACATTTATTTCCATTTCATACCATAATTCCATTTAGAAGCATGCTTACTCATTCATCACACATATGATCAATGCATTATAATACACTAAGTGTGTGGAAGTGATAACTCTCTTCCCTTAAATTAGAGTTTCACCCTCAAAATTCTAACCTAGATTACCTGTAAACAAGTGAGGATATTGTTTTTTGATAATTGATTCTTGTTTCCATGTTGCTTTCTACCCTGTATGATGATTCCATAGTATTAGTCCTCAACTATTTTATCTCACAGGCTAATATTTTGATTGGTTCGTTATTGTAAGATAAATAAGACTGAATCTCTATATTCTATACTGGTATTACATGAGAAAGATTAGATCAATATCTTCAAAGCATGGACACATGAAAAATGTTATGGATCCTGTTAAGTTTTGGCAGTAAGGCTAAATGATATGCTAATGGTCCAACTCTCTCTAACACCTTATATAGGCTAATAAATCTTAGACTAAGCTTCCCTTTCTAACCAAATGGTATAATCCTCTTCCATGGAGATACCTTCAAAAATACCTTATCCTTGATACTGTACTCAATGTCTCTCCGCTTCAAGTCTATATAAGATTTTTGTCAATCAAATGCTACTTTCAATCACCTTCTAATTATCTTCACCTTTTCTTCTCCTTGTTGCATAATATTAGGCCCCAATAACCATCGCTCGCCAACCTCCTCCCAATGACATAGGTTTCTATAGTGCCTACCATACAATGCCTCATATGGTTCTATTTGAATGCTTGACTGAAAACCATTATTATAAGTGAAATCAACAAGAGGAATATACATATCCTAGCTACCAACCCACTCAAAAACACATGCTCAAAGCATATCCTCTAAAATCTGGATAATTCACTTTGACTGTTTGTCTATCTGAGGATGAAATATAGTACTAAAGTGCACCTTAGTAGCCAAGGCTTGCTGAAAACTATTCCAAAATTGAGAGGTTAATTATGGATCCTTATTTAAGATAATGGATGTTGGTACACCATGAAACCTCATTATCTCTATGATATATAACTTTGTTAGACATTCTAAGTTATAATCCATGCATACAGGTATAAAGTATGTTGATTTAGTCAATCTATCAATAATTACCCAAACTACATCATGCTTACTCTGCATCTATGGAAGCCCTATAACAAAATTCATCGTTACTCTCTCCAACTTCCACTCAAGAATAAGAACTGGTTGTAACAGCCCTGTAGGTACCTGATGCTCAACTTTCACTCATTGACATACTAAGCATCAAGTAACAAACTCTGTAATATCCTTCTTCATACCTACCCACTCGAAAAGTGGTCTCAAATTTCTATACATCTTGGTACTCCTCAGATGGTATGAATATAGAGTACTATGGGCTTCATCAAGAGTCTGTCTCTTCAAGTTTTCATCAAAAAGAATGTAAATGTGACCCCTATATCTCAGTAACCCATTGGAATCTAGAGTAAAAACATCTTGGTTACCTATTTAAACCTTCACTAACTGTTTATGATATTTTGTATCATTCTGAGCAACTTCCCTGATGCAGTTTGTCAATACAGGCTTAATTTGAAGTCATAACTCAGCTAAGATATAATCTTACTGTACTATCAAAATTACATTTAATTATTAAACCTCTTGTACTAATATTATTGGAGACTGTTGCAATCCAGTAAAGGTCTTTCTACTTAAGGCATCAGCTACTAGATTCGCTTTCCTCATGTGGTAATCAATCAAACAGTCATAGTCCTTAATGAGTTCCATCCACCATCTCTGCCTTAAATTAAGTTCCATCTATGACCTTAAATACTTAAGACTCTTATGATCGATATAGATGTAATACTTCTCACCATAAAGATAGTGACGTTAAATCTTCAATACAAATACTATAGCAATTAATTTTAAGTCATGTATGGGATTATTACATTCATACGACTTAAGTTGTAAGGAAGCATAAGCAATCACCTTCTACTCCTGCATCAAAACACATCCCAAACCATTAAGTAAGGTATCATTGTAAATAACACACTCTTTCCTTAGTGTAGGTAAAGTCAGAATTGGTGCCTGAATCAAACATTACTTCAATTGATCAAAGCTCGTCTAACATTGAGAAGCATGCTTACTCATTGATCACACATATGATCAATGCACTATAATACACTAAATGTATGGATGTGACATGAACACCCTATCAATCAATGCATGCAGTTAAACTAGGGAGTTATAGGTATACAAATAAGTCTATTATTACATGCAAGAGGTGATTGTTATGCACTCACAATGCACATAAATATACAAAAACTCAATTACATTCTTAATGTCATAAGAGGAAAATACTCAGTTGTTCATCTAGTTAGGTATACCATAAGGTTGATGTCAAAACATATCATTAAATTCAGCATCAATTCAATCGATTCATTAATAATTTAATAAGGACTCTTAATAGTGTTTCATGCATAGTTTAATAGTTATATAATCAACCCTAATGGGTTGTTAAAATCAACTATACATAGGTATCAACAAGCATAAGTGACCACTAAATACTCCAAATATATGATATATTAAAACTAATTTAGTTCCCTTAATGTAACTAATTCAAACATAATATGTGAATTACTTTATCAATCATGCCAATTTCCCATTTAATTATGACTTATTTAAGCATCTACTTGGTATCTTACTAGCCCCTAAATTAAACAAGTAAATGGTCCATTTCATGCTAATTTATGTGGTATAAAAGCTAGAAAAATTCCAATCTTACGTGCAAGAATTACAACAATCCTATGCATACCTAAATCAAGCATAACCAACTTTTATACTTAATTTTCTTAAGTTTATTACTAATGCACGTGCTTACATATATTCATGCAAAAAAATTACAATTTCAATATCATTATACAAGGTACACTTCTAGCTCATAACTAGCTGTTACCACCCCCTTAATATGCATAAAATCCTTAGCTTACCACTAGCTTAGGTTCTTGCATAATGAATAAGTTCAAGAGTGACTAAAAGTTAAGCTTTCAACTACTTAAGTCTAAGGTTCATCATGTAAGTAGGTCAATATATTTAGGACCTAGAAACCATGATTAATTAGAAAGTTTATATTCCAATGATCCTTATTGTAAGTGTATACCAGCCCTCTACATAGGCATAAATGAATTTGTTATGCTTAATATTCAATCATGTTACTTATGAGGTGCTTATAACATTCAAGTTCCTAACACTTTAAAAGCACATAGCTGTTGACCCTAACTTTTCACCCATATGCTATAGTTTTAGATTTTTGTTAATTTAGCTTGGTACAACTCCTCGATGTTGACCCCGATTTGCACACATGTCTTTGAGCTTCCCTTAAATGTTATGGACATGTAGAGCACATTACATTTTGCATGTAGAGGGTGGAGCACATAACATGTATTTCATGATATGTGTAACACATAGTGCTACATGCTATACATGTCATGAAAATATATGCATGGTAGGTAGCCTTTTCCCAAGCAAATCTAATATGCTTCATATGTTACCATGCCTTAGGATCCCAAATGATGCTTATTTGACCTATGGCACACATCCCAATATGCTTACATTAGACGGCACACATATATCAAAATTACATAATGTTAGGCATCTACTGCTACATACTATGCATATAGCCTTTTCCTGGGCTATAAGTTGTGCATATAACACTATATGCTGCACGTATAGCTCAAAAATTTCTAAAATTTCACATTGTTAATGTGATTTTTTTAATCCTATCACCCTCACCTATAAATATAAGCCTTGTATTTAGGGAAAAAGGTCCCAAAATCAATGAAACTTGCCTAAACTCTACCAAAATTAAATCTCACTTAATTAAACACTTAATTAAGTAATTAACTTAGGATTAGAGACTAATTAACCCTAATTAGATCCCTAATCATGTTTGGAATCAATATCTACAAGCTTAATCTACTGTGGTGAATTGAGTGCTTATTCTTTCCTTCTGTCCTTATTGATTTCATGATGGGCTTTTAATTTTTGATTTGATTTTGCTAGTTGGCTTCAATCATGTGTTGTTTAATGGATCCTAATGCTTGTTCATGCCTTAAATGATCTGCCATAATTATTTAATATGCTGGGATTTAGGTTTTAATTCTTATTTTTACTTAAAAATACATTTTTCCTTGAACTGTCTTGTTACATATTGCGCACATCACATGATGTGCCCATACATAGCTTATGTGTAGTGCATATCATGTTATGTGCTGCACACATCACCTTATGTTTTGATAGAAATTGTAATTTTTTTACTCATTTTTGCTTGTTTCTTAATAAATTCTAAAGTTCTCAGTAGAATTAGATGCTTCATAGTAGTCCTAATGATATGTATTTGTCATACATCATTCATATTTCATTAATTATGGCTTCAAAATTAACTTTTCAAATTAAATGCATCTTTAATTTGTAATGTATGACATGATTAGCTTTGGTTGGTTGAGTTTTCTATATCCAATTGGAATTTATGTGATGTTAGTGATTCCCAATCCATTGTGCCATGATTAGTTGCTTATGATTTTGCCATTAAATCATCTCTTTTTGGTCAATTACTCAATTAATGCTATTTTAATTGTGTTTAATATGTCAGTTGACATTTTTAGCTTGATTGAACATTGATTTATTTCTAAGTGATGTTTTATATGATCTTAGAAAAGTTTGGTTTTGCTATTGATCAATTTTGCCTAAAATTGATTATTTTTGCATGATTTTCACAATCTGACTGATGTTTATTTACTCTTTCATGATTATTGCCATTACATTCTTTCGACTACGGCTCTTGATTTATGCTTTTATATGGTATAGAATTAGTCAATCCAGTCCTAAATTTTATTTGCTATTATTGACTTTGCTTATTTATTTTACATTTTCACTTATGCATTTTTGGCTCGTGCTGCTCAAGGTTAACTTTTTCTTAAGTGATTGAGACATTGCTTATTGTCTTGAATTTTTTATATTGATGAAGATCCTATGTAATAGAATAGCTTTATTCTCCAGTTTTTGTATGATTTAGCCTTAAATCCCTTGTGTACCCCTATCTTCTCCAATCTCTTTCTTCGGGCCATTATTATTTTTCATTTATGCTGCTATGCTCATTTTATCATTGATATATGATGTATGCTATGTCATACCATGCCTATGCCATGTCATCTCATATTTCATGCCTATGCCATGTCATATAACATATCATGCCTATATCATATTATCTCACATGCCATGCCTATGTCATGTCATCTCATATGCCATACCTATGTCATGTCATGCCTATGCCATATTATCTCATATGTCATGCTTATACCATGTCATCTCACATGTCATGCCTATGTCATATCATCTTACATATCATGCTTATGTTATGTCATCTCACATGTCATGCTTATGTCATATCATCTTACATGTCATGCTTATGTTATGTCATCTCATATGTCATGCCTATGCCATGTCATCTCACATGTCATGCTTATGTCATGTTATCTCATATGTCATGCTTATGTCATGTCATTTTATATGTCATATCTATGTTATGCCATTTCACATGCCATGTCTATGCCATGATTGTTATATCATGATGCCATACTAGATTTTCCATGATTGCTACTATTCCCCGTTATGTGCTTATTTCATGCTTACGAATGCTTGCTTGCCTAGGGTAATTAACTTGACTAAAATGGTAAAAATAAACTTCAAACTCTAAGTGAATAGATTTTTACCACCTGAACCCATCTCTAAAGGGTTTGACTTAGCACTCATGCTAATGGGTCAGTTGAACCAAATCCAAAACCATCCGTTGGTGACTCCATCTTATGACTCTTTTGAGTTTATCTCATTCCTTAAGGTAGCCCCTTGAGAAGAATACATTTTTGCTCTAAGTAGGCCCCCAATCCATACATCATAGCCCTTGCTCTAGGTTATGGCGAAAGCCCCGACCACAGTGGTGACTCCACTAGGGACCTATGGTGAAAGTGTCATGGCATTGAAATCTCTGAGTTTCATATCTATTTTTCTCTTTTAATTAGGGTAATTGTATTACATTTCACATACATAGTTTACATCTGCACACCATAATTTATGTACATAACCTACTAAGAATGTTGCATCTTCATCAGAAACTTTTTGCTTATTGTTGGATGATGTCTCGCTTACTACAATACAGTTGCTCATTGATCAGTCTATGGCCAAGCAATTAACTGACAACTTCAAGACTCTTCTATAGCAATAAATCTAGGAAGTTCTCAATCATGGAGATTTCATCACCTTGCCAGCTCCTTTGAAGGATAAGGGGAAAGCAATCAATCTATATGATGCTAAGATAGATGACAAGGTTTCACTTCATATGCATGATGTTTTTAAGTGTAAGACCTTTATACTAGAGTAGAAGATAGAATAACTGTAGTCTATCATGAAGACCAAGGGCATAGGGTTTGATCTAGACTTTGATAAGTTCTCTGTTTGAGCTATCAAGGGACTGCCTACCAAGTTCAAGCTACTGGATGTTCCCAAGTACAATGAGATTGGGGATTCAAAGAATCATCTCAAGACTTACACAATGATGATGAGCACTACAAACCTATCAAATGAGCAGACAGTCTAACCCTTCTTCATTTCTTTGGAGAGACCAGTGCTAGCTTGGTATCATAGTCTCAACAAGGCAATCACAGCCAAGTGAAAGCCTCTTTGCACTGGTTTCTGCAAGTAGTACGAGTTCAAATCCTGTTTTGATGTCACTTTACTGGATCTGGAGATAATGAAGTACAAAGCTAATAAGTCTTTCATAGACTACTTTAGTTGGTGGATGGATAATACTGCACTAGTCGGATAAAAGCCATCTAAATCAAACATGATTAACAAGCTTATTATTGGGTCACTACCATTATACCAAGATAAGCTAAAGTATCAGACTTTCCACACCTTTAAGGAAATCTACTCTGTCAACCAATGCATTAAGTAGACCAATGGGCTGAAGAAGAAGGAGCCTTCTTTCCTCAAACCCAAAACCACCACATACACCCAAACACAACAAATCTCATACTTTAAAATATAGCCCAGTCCCAAAGGTACTCGAATCTTAGGATGCTACTTTCTAAGGTTTTCAAACATCTCCTCAAAGCCAAACTCATTAAGCTACTTGAGCTAAACTTTCAAACACCACCCTCAACCTTAGTAGACACCAAAACCTATTATCACTACCATTAGCATCATGACCATAATACTAATGTATGTTATTCTCTCAGGTGGATTATTTAGGACCTCATTGATTGGGGTGAGCTCAAAGATCCTAGGAAATCTAAACCCTCTACCAAGAAAAACCTATTGCCTAACTCCATAAGGTTAATCGTACCTACATGCTCAAATCAGGGTTGCCAGAATCCCTGGTTCTTAATTCCTTCTCTTCTCTTGGCAGTGAGAAGATTCCTACTATCAGCTTTTGGCACCATTAACATATAGTATGATAGTTTAAAGGATGAGTCTATAGCTACTCAGGGTTCCTCTGAGTCTAAATTATCAAAGGTTAAGGGTTCTAAGAAAGGTGAGTTGACCAGGACTCCCAAGGTAGCCAAACCAGCATTTAAGTCTCTTAAGCAGTAGAAGAGGTTAGGTGCCAATAAGATGTCCTCTTGAGTCTATAATATGACTCATAGTGGTAAGGTGTTCACTCCTACCAATCTCAGGAAGAAGTTGGATGCTCTGAAGAAGTTGATAAAGGCTAGTCCAAGCAGTGTTTCAGCTCCACAACATGTTAATAAGGTTGCTCAACCTGATAATGTTATCATCAAGTAATTGAAGAAGATACAGGCTAACATCAGTATTTAGGACTTTATGCCATCTTCTCAATAGCATCAATGCACCATCGTTAAGGTACTCTCCAACATGAAGATTTCTCCATTTGCCTCTACCTCTAGCATGAAGAGTTAGTTGGTGAACCGAGAGTTACAATCTAGCAAGATCACTTTCTCGTACACAGATTTACCGATCGAGGGTATCCGTCAGAACAAGGCACTCTTCATCAAGGTGTATATCATGAACTTCTCCACTCTTTACGTCATTGTGGATGATGGTTCTAGCATCAATGTTTATCCTCTCAAGGTGTTACCTAGGCTAGGGATCCAGCCTTTAGACTTGAAGCCATCCAAGACTATCATCAAGGCTTATGATGAGTCTAAACGGGAGGTTACTGGTACCTTCACTACCACTATTACTATTGAGCTAATTAAGTCAGTGGTGGAGTTTATAGTTCTCAATATTCTAGTGTTGTTTGCTTTGTTATTAGACCAACCATGGTTCCATCCACTGGGAGTTGTATCATCCACGTTGCACCAAAATATTAAGTTTTCACATGATGAGGGTATGGTTACTATTGCAATAGATAATGTGGTTGCCCTAGCCTGTATCAAAGAGGATGTTCCTCTCATAACTGATTTTCAGATCGTTGACATTGGAGAACCTGAGTCATACTCGTACCAACAAAGTCTTGTTGTGGAGAAGATGTTATGCAACATGAACTTCATGCCTAGCAAAGGTTTAGGTCAGTACCAGTAGGGTTCGGTGGAGTTCAATATCCCTACAACCATATGGGAGGAGGGATATTGCATTAGGTTTGATTCTTATACTTTAGACAAGCTGGAAGAGTGCAAGATGGTTGCCTTTATCCAGGGAGAAATGCAGCATGACCGTGCTTCTAAATTGCCTAACTCAGATGATTTCTTTGACCATCAGTTTGCCATCTTTGGTGATATTTATGACTTGTCAGCCTTGACAACATCCAAGAAGGTCATCGCCACTTCTTCCACCATCAGCCTTGATGATGCCTTTTAGATTTTTAGTGATGTTGCTAATCTTACCACTGGTTGCCTTAATTTAGAATCCACCATAGTTGCCATATTGGAGTCCAAGCTACAAAATTGGATATGGAGGATTTACCTCTTCAGAAGGTATACAAGGACATCACCATACTTGTAGATATCACTTTTAATGAGATTTTATATAAGGATGATGATGTCCCTATCTTTATACTATTTGAACATGAACATTACGTGAGCATTTTTGACATTAATGCATGACACATTGAAATTGTTTACATTATCATAGATAATAAGCCTTGTCCTCTCTAGAGTGCATCTGACTTAACCCCTGATGATAGAACAAAAATTGTTAAAGTGTTAAAATAGCATATAAAAGCCTTTGCTATAGGCTATGAAGATATGTTGTGTGTCAATAGAACTATAACAGAATACAAAATTTTGATCAAACTTGAATTTAAGCCAGTTAAGTAGAAGCTACATTGGCTCTAACCAAAATGTGCTTAGAAGGTTAAGGAGAATATCCAGAAGCAATTGGATGCCAAGTTCCTCAAGATGGTTGATTATCCCAAATGGTTGGCTAATGTGGTTTCAATTCCTAAGAAAGATGGCAACGTCAGGGTCTACATAGACTACTGGGATCTGAACAAGGCATGTCTGAAGGATGACTTTCCTTTGCCTCATATCAACGTATTGGTCGATAGTGCAGCTGCTAGTGCTAAGTACTCCTTTGTTGATGGGTTTTCTGGGTACAATCAGATTCTCATGGCTATTGTTGATAAGGTGAAGATAGCTTTCATCAAAGAATACGAGACCTATTGTTACCAGGTCATGCTCTTTGGCTTGAAGAACATTGGTACTACCTACTAGAGAGCCATAATAACCCTGTTGCATGATCTAATCCATAAAGAGGTCAAAGTCTATGTGGATGATATGATGGTGAAGTCTCCCACTAGAGAAGAGCATTTGGCTACTCTTGATAGATTTCTCACACAGGTTGAGAAATACAAGCTCAAGCTAAACCTAAAGAACTACACATTTGAGGTGATGTCTAGCAAGCTGTTCGATCATGTAATCAGCCAAAGGGTATCAAGGTGGATCCTAATAAGGCAAAAATGATCTATGAGATACCTATTCCTAAAACTAAGATCGAAGTTAAGGGATTTATAGGATAGCTCCAGTACATTAGCAAATTCATTGCTAAGCTCACTACTATCTGTGAGCCTATCTTCAAGCTTTTGAAGAAGAACCAGCCTTTGGTTTGGGATAAGAACTACCAGTTTGCATTTGAGAGGGTGAAGCATTATCTCTCTAACCCGTCGATTCTACAACTGCCTCAGTTAAGAGAACCATTGTTACTCTATCTAGCCTTGGAAGATGAGTTAGTGAGTGCTATGATGGCTCATGAGAATGAAACTGAAATTAAGCATGTCATTTACTACTTGACTAAGAAACTATTGCCAATAGAATATAAATACAACATTATTGAGAAGCTATACAAGGATATGGTTTGGGTAACTAAGAAGCTCAGACACTACTTCCAATCATATCAAGTTCAAGCAACCTCAAAGGTCAATCCTATGAAGTACTTATATGAAGCTCCTTCACTAGTAGGGAAGCTTTCCAGGTGGCTGATCCTGTTATCAGAATTCCATGTGCAATACATCACTAAGAATGTGATTAAAGGCAGAGTAATTATTGAATTTTTAGCATTCAGGCTAGTGGATGACTCTAAAATCTGTAAACTGGAATTCCCAAATAAGCACTTAGGGGTAGTTGATGTCTACAATTGGTAGTTGCACTTCGATGGCATGGTAAATAAAAGAGGTGCAGGCATAGCAGTTGTGTTGATCACTCTTAAAAGTGAACTAATTATGCTTTCAAAGCGGCTGAGCTTCCCAGTCACTAATAACATGGCTGAGTATGAAGCATGTTTGTTAAAGCTTGAAGCATTGCTAATGATTGGTGCCCAAGATGTAAAGGTGTTTGGTGATTTGATGCTTATCATTCACCAATCCATGGCCAAGTGGGATTTTAGAGAAGAAAGGCTTAAGCCTTATGCCAAATAAATAAAGTTAATGATTTACAATCTATGTAAGTCTGATAATGGAGTGTAGTTCCATTGCCAAGTGTTTGACTTATTAGATAGATATAGGATTGAACATCATCGACCTTCTCCATATCAACCTCAAGCTAATAGGGCAGTCAAAGCAGCCAATAAAATGATCAAGCGGATCTTAGCCAAGACAGTGTAGACTTACATAGATTAGCATGAGCAGTTTCCATTTGCTTTACGGGGTACAAAACCACTACAACGAGTCCTACGAGTGCTATCCCTTATTCTCTAGTTTACGGGATAGAAGTTATATTGCCTGTCAAAGTGGAGTTGAGGTTACTTTGAGTTGTTTTAGAAGCTCAGTTATCAAAAGTTGAGTGGAAAAGGGCTAGATGTGAATAGATGGTTGCTATTAATGAGAAACGGTTGAAGGACATGGTTAATGCATTCAATAAAGAAGTAAAGCCTATTACCATACGAGAAGGTGATCTAGTTTTAAAGCAAGTTAGATTGGCTATCCATGATCTGCATGGAAAGTTCAAACCTAATTGGGAGGGCCCATTCCTAGTTAAGAAGATACTGTCTAAAGGTACTATCCATATTTCAAACTTGGAGGGTAACGAGTTCCTGGGGCCTGTCAACTTTGACTAGCTAAAGAAGTATTTTATCTAGAGCAAAGGGTAAAAAGAAGAGCAGAATAAAAATAAAAAGTCTGATGAGCTGAAAACCTGAATAGGCAGCTCACGTAAAAGTTAAGATAAAGGAGAAAAATGCTTGCTTGATGAGATTGAAAATCCACTTGGACGGCTCGTACAAAAGTTAGAGCTTTTTAAAAGCAAAAGGAGAGCGTTAAAATAATTGATTAGAAAATCTCACGTGAGATTGGTCAATGACAGTGGTTAAGTCTGATGCATATCGGGGAACTTCTATGCTAGTTTTAACATTTTTCATGTAAATGTTTTAATCTTATTAATTCAAATAGAACACATGTACGGAAACTTACCTATAAGTAATACTAGTTTCAAACACAAAGCATTGTCTTTCTTTGTTGCATACAATTTTTTTGCCTAATAGTTTCTTACAGTATAGAATCCTAAGTGCGGTGCAACACCAATAGCTTATACTCATCATCCGTAGCAGATCTAGCTCAAGAGATCTCTACTGGTAAAATCTTGTGGCAAGGCTAGGTCCTCTACACATGTGTTGACCCTGACTTTTCACAATTATATGATTTTGGATCTTTATTGATTTAACTAAGATTTAGTCTCTGGTATCGATCCCGATTATACATATAAGCCCCTATAACTTCCTCTATGTGTTCTGATGAATGGAACATTTCAGAACTGGTGGGGCCCACCATGGCGCCTGGCGGGACCCGCCATCTATTCTGAGTGTTCCATGCATGTAGAACACCCTCCCCTGCCGTATACAGGGGAAAAAACACTTGAAATGCGGAGTATTGCATTTTTTGCCCCGGGTGCTATTCATCATGAATAGTACATAGGTGGGGCCCACTAAACAGAAGCGGGGCCCGCAGTCCCCAATAGTCAATTCTGTATGTTCTGTACTTACAGAATACATTTTCCAGCTGCCTTATGCAAGGCACAACGCTTAGCATCGCAAATGCCATCTTCTGGGCCCACTACGCTGTAGGGCCCACCTAACAGAAACGGGCCCCGCTACCCCTATTAACCCATTCTGTGTATTCTGCATTTACAGAATACGTTTCACACCTGCCTACGCGTGGTAGGACACACAGAATGCAAAATATTGCATTTTGGACCTAGGTTACTATTCACTATGAATAGTATGCGGGCAGGGCCCGCTTCCCCAATTAGCCAATTTTGTGTATTCTGTACTTACAGAGTACATTCCATTGCTGCCCTACGCAAGGCACATCTCGTGGCATTCCAAATGCCACATTTGTAGGTTCACCTCGCTGTGGGGCCCGCTAAACACTAATGGGCTCCGCTTCTCACTATTGTCCGCTTCAACGCGTTCTGTACGCACAGAACACACCCTATTTGCCGCCTCGCTTGAGGCGGAATGCTTGGTATGCTATTTGCCACTTTCCGGGCCCTTTTATGCTGTGGGGCCCATAAGGGTACTATTCATCATGAATAGTATCCAGATGGGCCCACTACCCGAATTCACCAATTTAAGTGTTCTTGATGTGTAGAACACATTTCCGCTAGTTCCCACGTGAGGCACGATTCACGGCACCCCGTTTGCCACATTTTGCCCTTAATGGGCCTATTGGGCCTAAATCGGGCCCATTAGCCAAAACTCGATGTTCGGGGCTGAATTTGAGAAAACTTATAACTGCAAAGTTTCTTGAAATGTCATTTGCACTTTTCTGGACATATGGCATGCATCCCTTTCCGTCCGTACGAGGCGGAGCGCATAGGTAGAAAATGCAATGTGCGTAGTGCATAGCCCTATAGGCTACGCACGTTGCATAGTAAAGACGTTTGGTCGGGAGCCATTTTGGGATCGAATTTGGTAAAACTTTCTTCTGTAAAGTTGTTCCTCACATCGAATAACGCTTATACGCTTCGCGACGCATCCCGGAAGTGACCACAGTAGGCCCTACGCAAGGGTTTCTAGGCTATATATGCGCGCATATAGCCCTATGTGCGCCACATGTAGCACATCTGTGGCGCACATAGCCTTACATGTGGTGCACATGTATGCAAATACATGCCAAAAATTACAAAATTGCCACCCAAAAATTTGCTCTATAAATATAGAGCTCGGGCAACATTTTCCAGACCCCCGAAATTTGCTCTGAGAGCAGCCAAACCTCTGCCAAAATCCTCCCAAATTAATTAAACACTTAATTAATTTATTTCTTA
>CANYBF010845414.1:0-19171 GCA_948192965.1 Dalechampia spathulata
GTTTCCAATCAATTTCATGCATAAATCACAAATAGCATCAAATAACAATTAGAATCATGTTATGACAATTAAACAATACAAAATCAATAAAAAGGGAATTGATTTACCTCTTGTAGGTTCTCCAAAATGTTAGGGAAGAGAATAGCAATCTAATCCACCCGAGTCTAAGTTTAGGATGTCAAACCACCTAATTCTAAGTGATTTAATGCATTTTAATTAATCCTAAAGACTTAGATCAATCAAAATTGGTGTTTTGGATGTGTCAAATCACATTTTAGTTGCTGACGGCTGCCTAGGAAGTCTAGGGTTTCGCTTAAAATTCCTGTCCCTAAGCCAAATGGGAGATTAGGGTTTAATCAAGTCTGCCCCCGGGGACATGTGCGATCGCACATGTTTTGTAATAAAACATATGCGAATGAATATGTTCATATGCGGAGTGTAATGGGACATATGCGATCGAATATCCTCCCAAAAGTGCCAAAAGGAACCCTAAACGGGCCTAGCCCAGTCCGAGAGGACTCCAAACGGTCCGAAAGAACCCTAAATAGCCCAGAATCAACTCGGAATCGATTCGAATCAAAGCCGGTCCAAAATTAGGGTGCGACACCCAACATTTAGCAGTATAACTGTATCATATCATGTCATTTTGCATCACTCGTTAGCTAATATAAGCAACGTATATAACATATTATGTAAATTTAAAAACAATTACCATAAAAGAATCCACTGTAACTTTATCTGTATTAAATTTTGTACTGTACACCTCTATATAAGCACGATAGTAGTGCATTCATCATTCCATCCCCAATATTTTCATGATATATGAATGATAATGTATGTCTATGAGAATGCATTCATGCTTTGTATTCTCCCTTTGATTTTCCTATAACATTTCTTTTCTTTTCTGTATGATTGTGCACAATCTCAATTCATACTTGGTCCCTCTATGTACCGGTACTCATCTCCCGAAGGAGGGCATTATAACTGTATGGTTCAATGAACCCATTTTTCTTTTCTGTATGTATCGATACTCATCTCTCATAGGAGGGCATTATAACTATATGATTCCATCGAGGGAATCGATAATAACTGTATGATCCAGTACGCTATCAATGAATATTGTACTGTATATCACTTTCTTTTCCCCTTTATATCCTCTATATGATATATCATGAATATGTCTTTATGTATGGATGATTCATGACATCATGTATAACTCATGCTTATATGATCGTAAGCAATGATGATCATATGATACCATTCATAATATAATCTTACTACATTGTTATACACCCCAGAACTCATCCGATAAGGCCTCCAAAAGTTTCTATCACAATCATAACAGTGTCAGGTGCAATCGTGACAGAAACTAAAATTGAATACAGTCATAATCATGACACCACTGTCACGAGCATGAAAACTAAAACTGGATACGGTCACGATCGTGACACTACTATCATGAGCATGAAAACTAAAACTGGATGCAATCATGATCATGACACCACTATCATAAGCGTGAAACTTGGCTCAAATTGTAGTAGTAACTCACTCAAAATAGAGTACAACCATGTATAAAAGAAAGTCATTAAATTATATGACTTAAAATAACCCTTTAACCAATGAATTCTACATTACAACACCTAAAAACACCATTTGCAACACATCGCTAGCTTGCACCTTCAAAAATAACTAATAAACCAATTCAGCTTTTTTATAACCATTCACCATCAAATTCAAACTTAACTTCATGTAATCAAGAACTCAAATCATCATACCACAAACCATAGCTTTACCCCATAAAAATCATAAGAAAAACAACATTAAAGAAGTTATATGCATAAAAAGAAGAAAAGGGCAATAACAATCTTAGATCCATGCTTCCTCTTACCTTGATCTCAAACTCCTAAAGATTTCAGTTTTGTAAGAAGAAAGGAAGGAGAAGAGAAAGAGTTCTGAATGTAATAAGAAGAAACTCTCGTTCCATGTGTAAGAGGAAAAGGTAAAGGAAGGAAGAAAATGCATAGCCTCCAATATGGACTTTTCTCCATTCCCACAAATCATAAGCTACCCCTATTTACTCATGTATACATATACTTATACATAATAAACATACCTATTAGACATTAAATCACCATTCTATTATAATGACATGGGCATAAACCATATATAATATAGTTTCCAATATTACCTTTAACTTTTTATGAAATGCCATTTGTATCATAGCTTACAAATTTTACATACCATTGCTTATAACTTTACTTTAACTTGTATTTACACAAGTTAAACTATACTATATCATATAATAAAATGTTAAACATGCCAAGGCATCACTTTACATACACAATTTCCATTATAGAGCTTCATCCAAGGCATTCAACAAAAACATACCTGATTTGCATCTTTAGTACACATTCACTACTTTAATTATTTTTTCACTTTCTTTTCATTTCTTTCTTTATAAATTCCATATCATATGGAATTTCCTTGATCTATAAGACATTTTATTTCACATTCATCACATCAAAGTATTTATGCATCATATCTCATTCATGAATTTCATGCACTAATTAATCTTTAACTGTAATGTATGCATAAAATGCAAACACATAGGGATGTTATGAATGTGGATGTGACAATCACTTAGAAATGAATCAACATCCAATTAAGCTAATCATGTCAAGTGATAAATAAAATATAATTAAATAGTATTTAATTAAGAAAATAAGCAAATTAATTGATTTAATAAAAAATCAATCAAATCAATCATGGAAAATGAAATTGGAAGACTCTAATATCATTAAATCATCAATTAGAGATAGTATACGCATTCAATTCAAGTCTAATCACATCAATTGCAATAAACATCAAATTAAATAAGCATTTAACTTGAAAATTAATTTTAAAGCCGAAATTAATCAAATTACATCAATGTATAATGAATTCATATCATTAGAGTTACTATGAAACCACTAATGCTACTGAAAACTTTGATTAACATTAAAAAAACAAGTGAAAATGAGTGAAAATTCATGAAATAATAGAAAATAAACAATTACATATACCACATATAGCATGATGTTTGCAGCACATAGGCTATATGCATCGTATATACTGTAATGTATGTCACATGTAATGAGCAAAAATTAAAAGGAAATCAAGTTTTTAAGCAAAAATAAGAAGTAAATCATAAACCCATGTGAATATGTGATTGTCATATATCATCCTAGCTACGAATAAGCTAAGAATGCTACTATCACATTCATGATTGAAGCCAATTAATGAAAACCAAAGCAAAAATCATAAACTCACAAAAAAAGCAAGAGAAATGAGAAAGGAAGAGGTATTCCAATACTCACCAATGAAGATTAGCTTCAGATTTTAATTCCAAATGAGTTTAAGGATTTAAAGTAAGGATTAATTAGTCTCTAATCTTAATTAGCAACTTAATTAATGTTTAATTAAGTGAGAAATCAATTTTGTAGAGTTTGGCCATAATTAACAATTTTTAGACCTTTTTCTCATAAACATATGGCTTATATTTATAAGTGAGGGTCATTAGTTGCCAAAAAATGAGCAAACAATGTAGGATTCTGTGAAATCAAACTGAATATGTGCAGGATATAGTGCTATATGCATAGCATATAGTCCAGAAAAAGGCTATATGTGCAGCATATAGTAGTACATGCCTAGTATATAACATTTTACACCTATTTGCACCCTCAAATAGGAATGCATTGGGATATGTTCCCCATGTTTAATGAGCATCATTTAGGTCATAAATACATGGTGATATATGGAGCATGTTAGATTTGTATGGAAAAAGGTCATGCACCATGCGTATATCTACTAAACATGCGCAACATATAGCATTATGTGCTCTGCATATCAGAAAATACATGATATGTATTTTGCCTTCCACAAGCAAAATGTAACACACTCGCATGTCCAGAGTACTCGTAAGAGGCTAAAAGGCATGTATGCAAATTAGAATCGATATTGGTGACTTATACCAAGCTGAATTGAAGAAAATCCGAAGTTGCAGTGTACAGGTAAAAAGTCAAGGTTTACATATGTAAAATATAAAGGTTAGTGATTTATGTTTTAATTGCATAAGTATTTGTTGCTTAAAACTATTATGATTATTATGTGTAAATTGTGTATTTGATATCTAATAATTGTCTTCATCCTAATTACTTTCATTTAGATATTAAATAAGTTGTAGTGATTTTTTTATACCTTTTTTCAATAAATAAATAAATGAGAGAATCTGGTATTTATAATGAAATAGACAATATGAGTAATGATTTCAAGTAAAAATAATTACAGATGAGATCATACTGATAAATATTTTAGGGATAATTACATAAATATATAAATTTTTATTTTGAATTTTTTAAAATCCAAGGTGGAAAAGTTTTTTTTTTCAAATCTACCTAATTTTAACTAAAATTAAAATATTTAGAGTTTTTTTTTTGAAAATACCCATTTTTCATCAATTTCTCATACCATGGATTTTTCTTCAATTTCTCATATCTCTTTTTATTTATCTTAACCTTCTTTCATCTCATTTTCTTTTCTTCTCCTGTCTCATCTTCTTCTTTATCTTCGTCTTCTTCTTCTTTTTCTTTCTCAACATATTTTACAAGTAATGTATTTAAGCTTCAATCTGTAATGAATATCAAGAAGAAAAAAATGCAATAGAAATAAGGTATTAAGGATTTTCTTTGAAATATTATCATGACTATTTGTAAGAGCAGCCATGATTAAGGAATTCTTGGAAATTTGTTTAATTAATTTTATTTAATCAATTTTATTTTTTTTAACTGCTTCAAGCTTGTTAAAAGCAATCATGGTTTAAGAACTCTTGGAAATTTTCTATATGATAATGTTTTCCTTCAAATCTTCTAATGCATGTGTAATTTAGTTTGGTGATAGTTTATCCTAAATACAATTTAGCCAGGTTCTCATGCTCTATATTTGTAATTATTTTTATTTCTATCAAGAATTCTGGCAACTTTTACCTCACATCAGTTGACAGTACCTTCACAGCAACAACAATACCATTTTTGAGTGTCCCATGTTTATTTTTAAGAGCAGTTAATGAGCTAAGCATTGATAGTAAAAACCAAGAGAATAGTTACTAATATATGTAATGCAAGGTTTTAGTCATATTTATGGCAATCACCTTATAGACAGAACCAAAACCTCCCTCTTTGATTTTATTTGCTGTACTAAAATTTTCAATTGCTGCCTGTAGTTCTCGATAAGTGAACAATCGAATATTCTGAATGCCTAATACCTCTATATGATATAGTGCAATTTAGAATATGCATTATAGATATGAATAAAAAGAACATAACAAGATAACACAAAAATAGATGAGAGTTATATAAGAGAGGAAGTAAGAGTTAAAGAAGATGATAGGTAAGTGAATGAGCATAGCTGCATAAGGAAGCTTATGATTTACAGAGTTATGCTATTTTATCTTAGTAATATAACCATGTATTGACAGAAATTAGTCATCTAGTATATTTTTATGCCAGAACAACATATACGTTGCCATAGGTAATGCTTAACAGCTAAAATTTAATGACAGAAAAGAGAGAATAAATCTTCAACTTGCATACCATCATCAACATCTATGTTTCTTCTAGGTAAGGAGACTTTCTTCTTTCTGAGAAATGAATAAAAACAAGTTATCACCAGGTCATTTATGCAAACCAATATCTTTATTAATACCTGCCCCCTTCCCTGCCAAAGTACAATTAAAATACGACATTACACAAATCTAATATGCAACCTAAATAAGCTATACTCGTCTTACTACAAGTTTTTAGTGAAGATGTCTGCTTTAAAATCATGCTATTGACTCTTGAATGTAATTGTCAAAATATCTATTTATTGCTTTAAACCCATCAAAACAAATTAATTGAATTTCATCAAGTGATCATTATATGTATAGATACCTTCCCTTAAGGTAAAGATAGTTTTTTAAATTTAACTTGTGTAAACCTTTTGTATACCAATTGTATACCTGTAGTAAACTTTATGTATATAAATTTATGTTTCGTAAAATATAATGTAAATACTTATATATCTGATTTTTTGAACTTATAATATAATTTTATAAACCTTTTGTATACCTATTGATACCAATTGTATACTTGTAGTAAACCTTACGTATCATAATTTATGTAATATATATAGTAAATACCTTTTGTATAACTTGTAATATATATTGTAAATACCTGCATATCTGATTTTTTGAACTCGTAAAAAATATAATTTTATAAGCCTTTTGTATATCTATTGTATACCTGTAGTAACCCTTACGTATCAGAATTTACGTTTCATAAAATATAATGTAAATACTTGTATCTTTGATTTTTTAAACTCGTAAAAAATATAATTTCAAAAATAAAAGGTATCATTATGAAAATATAAAAATATATTTTTCAAAAATATGAAATTTAAAAAATTTGAATTTTTTGAAAAGGTATCATATATGTAACACGTATTGAAAAGATTTGAAATATATATTTGAAAATCAAATTGTAAATTATAATTTTTAAAATATTAATTTAAAATAATAAATTTTTATATTTTAATAATTTTTAATTTTAAAAAATATAATTATCGGAAGTAATATATTATATATTAAAAATAAAAAGTTAAAAATATCAAAAATGAAAAAAACTGCAAAATATCCTTTGTTATTAAAAAATAAAAATATTTTTTATTATTAAAATATTTTTATAAAAAAATAATAGATATAAAATAATTTATTATTAAAATCAGATTTTTAAAAAATTTAACATATTTTTTTATGAATATATAATTTATTTTAATAATTTTTAATTTTAAAGAATATTTTTATAGGAAGTGATACATTATATATTAAAAAAATAAGAAGTTAAAGAATATCACAATTGAAAAAATTGTAAAATAATTTTTTTTATTATTAAAAAATAAAAATATTTTTATAAAAGATGGTAAAGTTGCGGGAAATATGAATTTAATTAAAAATTATATTTAAATTATTAATAATATTATGAAATAATTTAAATTATATTTATTTTATATAGTTATATTTGATTAAGAGTGTATTTAGTTAGTAAAATCTGATTTAATTAGAAGTGTATTTAGTTAGTAAAATAGATTTTGAATTGATATTTTTTTATTCTAAGTTTATATGATATTTTTAAAAACTTGGTATTTTAAAAAAAAAATTAAAAGTTGGTAAAGTTAAAAAAAAAAAAGCTTTAGCATCAGCTGGTTTAAAAATATTCCAATATTTTTAGAATTACATTAAATTAGAAATTAATTCTAAAAGTTACGTTATTGGACACCCCAAAGGATGTACATAGTAATGTAGTAGGTAAGACATATTTAATATTATTAAATTTAGTTTCTTATTGATATAATTGAAATTGCAATCCACTTCCATTATTCATAAAATTCAAGGTGGGTGCCTAATTTGGAGTAGACGCACAAAGGATCTGGCTGTCGCTACCCTTCATCAAAAGCCACGTAAACTCACCCCATTATGATTTCCCACTATATACATAAATAAATACAATTTATAATATTCTTAAAATGCGAAGGTGTTTTAGCAAACACCTGTGACTCTCTTCTCTAGTGAGTGGGAACAAAGTTCAATCAACACCTCCATTCGCCGCCTCCCACTCACCCTCTTCTTTCTTTTACTTTGACTCTATTTTGATTATTTAATATTTTAAAAAGAAATTAACTTTTTATTGTCAAAAGATGGAAGGTTGCGTGGGTGGTCTGGCTGACCTTTTCTAACAAAATTCTAGCAAAGTACGTTTAGTTAATTATTTTCAACTGTTTCAAATATCACTTTCCATAATTCATTTTATTTATTCCCTTCTTAATCCTTTTATATTTTATTTCATTAAAACTCCTTTAAATGAAATACAATTGCGTCAATATATCAAAATATATGTTTCTTTTATCTTTTGTTTAAAGTTAATAATAAATATACTATTATAATATATAGTTTTAAAAATATAGTTATTATAAATATAAAGATTTATATTTGCATATATAAATATTTTGATGTATTTTTATAAAATAATATGTAAAATTTATTGATAAAACTATTAAAAATAAGATATCAACTTGATATATTTATATTTTTTATAATCTAATAAATATTTAATAATAATTAGCTAATAGCAAAGTCATCATATATCAACTAATAATTATTCATATCAACAACAACAAATAACAAATTAATCAAACATGCCCTTTTTTAGAATTCCTTTAGCTTAAATGGATTTAAATTTATAATTTTTAAAATTTAAATTATATTATTTGATTTAAAAAATAAAATCCATTTTTAATAAAATTTTAAATATTGTTTCATTATAACTGAAAAATGAAGAAATTAAAAATCCACCTTAAATTGAAATTTCCTTAAAATAATAAAATTTAAAGAATTCAGAATTTCACCGATTTATAAAATTTTTGATAAATTAAATAATAATAAGTTTTTAATTTCATAGAATTTACAAGTTTCTTCATCTCAATTTATTTCCATTTTTTATCATATTAAATGGACGAATATTTAATTAAAAAAATAATTTTAACAAAACAATAATGAAAACCTGGTTTTTTTTTTTTTCGACTCATAAGTGGACAGATATGAACACGTTTTTTATTTCTTTTATGCATGAAGTGAGAAACATATTTCTTGGCCGCACTCGATCTTTATTTAATTTATTCTGAATGACGTAAAATGACACCGTTTTGACGATGAATTGGGCCTTTTTTTTGTTTTGTTTTTGTTTTATCTTGCTATTTCATCCCTCATTCTTGTCCTTGGATGGAAAAACATGATATTAAAAAGATGAAACATTTAATTATGATATGAATTTAAAAGGTTTTGATTGAAAAAAGAACGTCCGTATCTTTTTTATATATTATAAAGATTACTAATAAAAAATACATGAACAAAATTTAAAATGTTTTAATGGAATAACATTGTTGAGATTTTTAAGGGTTAATTAATACTCATTCCTTTGCTTCTCATAAATGATAGCCATTTTTTATTCTCTTCATTAAATTTTAAAAATTAAATTAAACTAATTTTAATTATATTGATTGAATTCAATTTATTTCAATTTTCATATCAAAATATTTGATTTTTCTCAAATCAAATCAAATATTTTAAAATTTAAAATTTTTAAACTTAAATCTCATTAAATTTATTAATTTAATTTTTTTTTAATTCAAAACCTAATTTACTCAACCTTAGTCTCCATTGAAATATATTAGTTTTTGACTTGAATAGGGATTTCAAAAATCATCAATATGAATAGAGAATATTTGAAAAATGCATCATATTTTTTTATAAATATTAAAAATTTGTGGAATTTTGAATTACATAATGACTAAAAGGGGATTTGAAGAGGATCAAAAGAGTGATTTATATAATATTAATAAAAGTTAGGTGGGATTTTGTGAGGGTGAGATGAAAACGAGGTGCTGTTGTTGGAGCACATTGTTCTCTCTTCATCTGGTCTTGTGATCATCTTCACCTTCAAATGCTCAGTCTTCATTTACAAATCGACTGATTATACCTAACCACTTATTCAAGTTGCTCTATATATTTAATTTGATTTTAACATCCAACTACCCCTTAAGAGCACTAAGGTCCTGCTTGCGAAATGATTATCCCATTTCTGCATTAAACCATCATATTGATCAACTGAATCATCTAATTATTGATAGAAATTGCACCAATACCCAATTATGTGTTAGATATACTTTTCTTTAACAATCTATGCATATATTAACATACATGAATTGCTTTATTCATCTAAATCAAATATAACTAATATTTTTTAAAAAAAATTATATTTATTCAATATATAATTAATGTAAATATAGAGAAAATAATAATAACATATTGAAGATAAGAAGAAAGTTAGGGGGGAATCACTCCATTACTTTGCCACTCTCACCCACCAAATGAGACTGACTTTACTCTCCGGTTATATTCATTCTTTTCTAAACACCTTATCGGGTATGATTACATTAATATTAATTTAATTAACTTTGAAATATAATAACTAATCAGCTATCAATTTCATTGATAATTAGAATTATTGAGATTTTATTTATAAAAACTATTGGTAATTTCACGATCACAATATTATCACTTTCGGTGACGTCATTCATTTAGTCAAAAAAATCCAATCCATCTTTTACAACAATTTCCACCATTTGAATTTCTTTTGGCAGAATATTCTTTCTTTCTCTCTAAAAATAAAATTTCAAATTTAATTTTAAAAAATTATAATATACGAATAAAATTTATAATTCCATCTTGTTGTTGTAAACAAAATATTAAAATTTATAAAATGAAGAATAGGGAAAGAGAAAGTAGAAGGTTTAGGGGATAAAAACAAGAAAAAGAAAGAATCAACTTTGTAAACCTATTAAACAGTTGAATTCAATTTTTTAAAATTTAAAAGATAAATAATATCACCAATAATGAATATTTCACCTTATATTCTGTATATATATTTTAATAAATTGAAAATTGAAAATTACATATTTCAATTAAATAATTGATTTAAACACTATTTATAGTCTATTTTAGCTTTAAATATATAGAAACAGCTAGAATTAAAATTAAATACTACTACAATAATTAATAATTATCAAAAAAATAAGTCAATAGTATATTTGATAACCATGATTTTTATCTATATTTTTTCCCTTACT
Organism: Dalechampia spathulata; assembly: GCA_948192965.1. NCBI lineage: Eukaryota > Viridiplantae > Streptophyta > Magnoliopsida > Malpighiales > Euphorbiaceae > Dalechampia > Dalechampia spathulata. Next base: position 10,756 of record CANYBF010845414.1, read on the forward strand.
AAAATGTTCTTTTAAGAATTGTTTTCATGTTTTTCCCTTCAAACATAAGCATATAATATAGTATTTTATGCATTATTCACATTCTCATTACATCATACTCTTATATTTTATATTTAGCATAATTTCATACATTTTTATACATATTTTGCATAATTCTCATGATGTTTCATATAGCTTAGGAATTAGACTTATTTAGATGGATTTTACTAACATATATTAAGTTTATAAGGTACTATTTTATAGTTAAATCATAGTTTTAGGTCTTAGAACTTTAATTTTCTCATTCAAGCTTAGAAAATAAGATTTTTCATAGCATTGGCGAGTCATACACGACTCGTGTATGCCTTACACGAGTTGTGTAAGGCTCGCCCTTCTTTATTTCCCTTGTTTTCTTTTCATGCGAACCATCCACGAGTCGTGGATGCCATCCACGACTCGTGTACCATTCGGCCATCTTAATTCTTCATCTTTTTGATCGTTTTGAAAGCCACACAACTCGTGTAGCATTTACACGACTTGTGTGATGCATTTAGGTCGCTTTTCCCCTTCTTTTTCTAGCCCTAAGATCATAATAATGCATGGTGAAGATTCATTTACTTTATTGAGACAGTTATTAGGTTTTATTCATTCAGAATGTGGGGGATTCATTCACACAGATATTCATTCACTCACGATTATGAGAGTCTAGGTTAGGGTTCTAGGTTTAGGAGGAGAGGGAGAAAAAAGGAGATTCAATTGGTGTGATTGCTAATCTTCTCTTCTATTTTCTGTTCTTATTCATAGTCTTTCATCAAGACGTTGAGGAAGCAGTTGAGGAGGAATCAAGAAGAATAAAAGACGGAATAGCAGGAGCAACAGAATTGATCAAGATTTTCTTCATCTCCATCTTTTTATATTTTAGTTTTAGACATTTATTATGATTTTATTCTCTTTATTCTTCATGTCGTTTTGCTTGATTTATTTTCCATATATGATTTGATAGTAGTTGTAGGGATTGGATGATGTTTTGAACAGATTTAATTTCGTTCTATTTATGAATTCATTTACCTCTTTATATTCTTGAGTTGTGATTCATGCTTATGATGTTTGGTTGTTAGAACGGACCCTTTTAACATAAAAACATTGAATTAGTTTTGTTAATCATTTTAAAAGAAGGTTTAACCTAATCGAACGAATTCAAGAACACCAAATGATAACTACCTAGACATAGGAGTTAGTTAATTTGGAGTCACAAGGTGTAGTAAATGAACTCAATCGCTGAAGTTAATTTTTGCAGTCACGAAAGTAGGGTGTTAGCTTAACTTTAGTAGGTAAAGATTCTTTTAGAAGAAAGAACTTTGCATCTAAACACTGCTTTGAAGTTGGTAATTAGATTAATAATGGAAGGTTTAATCTTTGTTCATCATCGTTCAACCTTAGGTTTAATTATTTATTATATATATTTAGTAATTGGTTTATGCTTTCAATTAATCAAATAAACTATAATATTGAATTGCCTAGATAATCAATAAAATCAATAGCTAGTACTTAGCCACTCTTGATCCCAGTGAACGATACCCTTATACTACAATTGCGACCTGTATTCTTACGGTGACGTAATTACAATTTAAATATTATAAATTTAAAACTTATTGAAATATTATGCATGTGAAAATAACTCTATTTATACGCTAACAATATTCATTAATTTTACCCAACATTGCTTAAAAGCAACATTCTCTTCAATTTGGTATCATTTGGAAGCTGCAAATTGCAAATAAATAAAGCCCCTAAAATAATACTAATAAATTTGATTATTTATTAATTTTTTGTTAATAATTAATTATTAATTTAGTAAAATATAATTAAAAATCAAAAATATATTTTATAATATTAAAAGGAAAAAATTATTGGTACTTCCTTTAATTTATTGGTATTCACATTTATAGTGGAAGAGATTCTTAGGAAAATAATGTTCAAGAATTGTTATCATACTATATTAAAAGAGGAAAATGATGTGAAAATAAGTCTACATTTCTCTTCCCTTTTAATTTTAATCTAAAGATAAATATCATTTTAAAAAATTTATGTGAAGATAAATATTTCTTTTTAAAATTTATTAAAAATAAATATAACAATTAATCTAATAAATATAAATAATAAAATAAAATTTTTAATGCAAATTAATGTACAAAATAAATTTATTAATTGTAATTAATGAATATTAGAAAAGATAGTTTTACCCTTCTCTCAAATTTTCTTATTTTCTAAAAGATTTAATTTATTGGTTACTAATTATTTTATATATTATATTATCTTATCTTATTTTTATCTAAATAAATTTTATTCAAAAATAAATATTTATATTTATTAATTATTAATTATTTTATATTTTATAATATATTACCTAATATTCATCTAAAAAATTTTATTTAAAGATAAATACTGCTAATTTTATTTATATTTGTTAATTAATTTCTTAATTAAAATATTATAATTGTTTAAGATTTATATAATTTGATTTTCTAAATTATTAAAGTTTAGAAAATAGTAATTATATTAAATTTGTAATAAATAATTTATAAAAACTAATTTATTTTATTTTAATTATCTAATAGTAAGAATTTTAATTTATAACAATTAATTTCTATAATAAAATTATATAAATAAAAAATATTATTTATGATTTTTTTAAAAATATGAGATATTTATTAACTTCATATAGTATTTCATATTATTAACTTAAAATTTAACTTTTTTCAAATTCATACCATAAAAATTATGCAAAATAAATCCATTGAATATACATATCTTAATTTTTTTAACTAATAAAAATATATTATATTTATTAGAAATTATTAGTTTTAAGAAAATAAAAATTTATTAAATAATCTAAATTCACTAAAATTAATTCTATTTTATTTTAATAATATAATAGTAATAGTTTTAATTTATAATGATTGATTTTTATGATAAAATTATATGAATGAAAAGATTACTTATGATTATTTTTAAAAATATAAGGTATTTATTAAAGTTACAAAATATTACACATTTTTAACATATGATTTAGCTTTTTCAATGAAAATCTTATGATTATTTAGGATTTGAATAATTAAAGTATCTAAATTATTAAAGTTTTAAAAATACTAATTATATTAAATTTATAATAAATAATTTATAAGAATTAATTTTTATTTTATTTTAATTATCTAATAGTAATAGTTTTAATTTATAATAATTAATTTTGATAATGAAATTATATAAATAAAAATATTATTTATGATTTTTTAAAAAATATGAAATTTTTATTAAAGTTATAAAAAATATTTGTAAGTGATACCCGAAAACACCTCATAAGTATAAATAAGAATATTAAATAATATTTTCTATATGTATATAATATTTAAATAATAAATATTAATTTAAAATAATAAAAATTTTAAAAAATAGAATATAAAATTATGATAAATGATAAATTAAATAAATTATACAAACGTATAAGACACGTTATAGAATATACTAATGTACAAAATACATTACAGAAGTATAGGAATATACGGAATGTTTTTGAAGGAAAAGAGCAGTTTTATTAATGAGGTCGTTTTCTTAGAAATCTCATTGAAGCATATAGCGGCGGAACCACGGATGGTTTGAATAATTTATTTATTGATTGTTTTAATATCAAGTTATAAATAAAATAAAGGATAAAACACATATTCATAGACATTGTAACTTAAACGGTTTAATTATTTATTTTTCTGAACCAAGTTACTCGCAATGACATTATATTTTAATTAATACAAAAATGATATTATAATCATTAGTTTGATTAAAGAGATTTAATGATATGTTTCTTTCATAGAAATAACAAAAAGAAAAAGAAACAGAAAACGAAAAGGCAGCTTTCAATATGCCGTGGTGGCTATAAAATGGAGAATTGATTAATTAAAAGCTACGCCATCGGCCACACACATATCAAAGATATACCAGGATTCCTTTTTCTTTCTTTTTTCTCTTTCTGCTTCTCCAGCTTAAATACAAATGAAGGTGAGAATTGAGAGTCAAAGAACAGTGAAACCAGTTTACCATGGAAATCCTCCCCTTCAATCCATAAACTCCATTCCCCTAACTGTGTTTGATAAGGTAAACTACAACACCCACGTGGCTGTTATTTATGGTTATCGCCCGCCGACACCATCAAACGCAACCATTGAGTATGGTCTTCAAAGGGCTTTATCTGAATACAGAGAGTGGGCTGGACGATTGGGAGAGAATGAGAATGGTGAAGCTGTCATTCTTCTGAATGATAAAGGAGTGAAGTTTTTGGAAGCTTGGGTAGATAGCGAGCTTGATCATGTCTTGCCATCCGAGCCAACTTCGGCTTTACTCAGTCTGCATCCTAGCTTGGAGGATGTAGAGGAGTTGGTGCAAGTTCAGCTTACAAGGTTCGCTTGTGGCTCGTTGGTGGTTGGGTTTACAGCCCATCATTTGGTTGGTGATGGCCACTCTGCTAGTAATTTCTTTGTTGCTTGGGGAAAAGCTAGCCGAGGACTTGACGTGAACCCACTCCCTTTTCATGATCGAGCCATTTTCAACCCTCGAAAGCCTCCTCATTTCGAGTTCGAACATAGAGGAGTGGAATTCAAAAGCAAAGACCTGGTTAATGATCACCATAAGATCTTTGCAGATGGCATTGTTATCCACAAATATCACTTTACATTGGAATTCCTTTCTAATATTAAGGCCAAGGCTTCATCATCATCAAACCGAAACAGCAACAATAAAAACGCACCCTATAGCAGAGTTGAAAGTTTGGTTGCTCATCTATGGCGATGCGTGACAAAGGCTCGAGGACTTGGCGGATCCGAAAAGACCAACGTTAGAATCTCTGTGGATGGACGGATGAGAATGGAGCCAAGGGTTCCTAATGAATACACGGGCAACCTGGTGCTGTGGGCATATCCAAGTACTACAGTCGACGATTTGTTGAGGGAACCATTGTCATACACTGCTGAGATAATCCATGACAATCTTGCCAATTTCAACCACAAATACTTCCAATCCTTCATTGATTTTGCAACCCATAAGGTCAAAGAAGAAGGTCTCATTTCCTCAACGATTCTAAACAAATCTTCCGTCTACCCCAACATTGAAGTTGATAGTTGGCTACGATTGCCATTTAATGAGCTTGATTTTGGAGGGGGAAGTCCTTTCATGTTCACGCCAACTTATTTTCCTACTGAGGGCTTCATTTTTCTTCTTTCTTCCCTTGCAAGAGATGGAAGCATCGATGCAATCGTCCCTCTTTCCAAAGCCCACGTGTCTAAATTCAATCAAATTGTATTTTCTCTCGATTAAATTTAAGAAATCACACACCGCAATAAACTTTTCACTCCAATATCATTATCTAGAATTTAAAATATTAATATTATGATTCAATCTAAAATTTAAAATAATAACATTATTTACAATTTATAATATATTATGATCTAATATAATGGATTGATTATCACTTAAATTCATTCTTCTTTTTCAATTCTTCTATATTATAATGCTACTTGTAGTGCTCATTTGATGCAAACAATAATCTTATTTATTCATATTGAACTTAAAAGTAGATAAAATAATAAAAAAAAATTAAGAGAAAAGTAAAAATAATTATTATGGAATTTAAGTGATTTAATTTTTATTTAACTATATTTTAATTTACAGGATTCTATCAATTTATGAATTGGCCTTTTAACTTCTTTTAACAAGATGAGTGACCAATTAAACTATGTTGATTAATTCTTGAATTGTTGATTTAATTCAACTAATTTAATGTCATTTCAATTCAATTAGTCTTATTATTGTTTTAGTTCATGTTAGTTAAACTAATCATATGTGTTAAGTTTAGTAAAAAAACAGATCGTGCTTTATTGCTGAATAGCAAAATGCTCTTATAATTATAATAGGAAAACAAAATATCAAAAAATAAGAAGATAATTACAACTGAATTTTGAATCCTACAATATCTCTAATATATCTACACAATATATCTACAAAAATTGCTCAATAACAGCTCAACAATATCTTCAAGATTTTGTATAATGACAGCTCCGCTATTACACCCCCTCAAGTTGGAGCATGAAGATCTCGAATGCCCAACTTGGCAACTAAATATTGAAATTGATGAGCTCTTAATGCTTTGATGAATACATCAGCAATCTGATTATGTGTAGATATATGATGGCAAATTAGCAAACCTTGTTGGATGTAATCTTGAACAAAATGGTGATCCACCTCAATATGTTTAGTCCGTTCATGGTAGACCGGATTATTGGTAATATGGTGTGTTGCTTGACTATCATAAAATAAGGGAACTAGATTTGAATGAGTAACACATAAATTTGTAAGTAATTATCATAACCAAATGATCTTACAAGTAGTGGTTGCCATAAAACAGTATTCTGCTTCAGTTGAAGAATATGACATCATCACTTGTTTCTTGCTCTTCCAAGAAATAGGTGAATGACCTAAAAAAATGAAATAACCACTAAGGGATTGACGTGTAAGTGGGCAACTTGCCCAATCTGAATCGTAAATGGCTTTAAGTGACAAAGAGCTTGAGGTTGATAGAAACAAACCTTGACTAAGTGTAAGTTTTAGATAGCGCAATATGTGCAAAGCAGCTAGCCAATGATTGTATTGAGGTTGATGCATAAATTGAGATAACAAATGCATATAATAACAAATATCAAGTCTAGTAATGGTAAGATAAATCAACCTTCCAATCAACCTTTAATAGGGTCAGGATCCTCAAGAAGAGAACTTTCATCCAAAGTTAAACGATGGTGTTACTCCATTGGGAATTTAACTGGTTTGGATGTTAGCATACCCGTTTCTTTTAAAATGTCCAACATATATTTTCGTTGAGAAAGAACCACCTTTTGAACTCCGAGCAACTTTTAAACCAAGAAAATATTTAAGAGAACCTAAATATTTAATGAGAAACCAAGAAGCTAAGTAGCTCTTTAAAGCTTAAAATTTTAATGAATCATTAGTGGCAATAATAACATCATCCATATACACAAGGATAATTGCAAAAGAATCTCCTTGATGATGAATAAAGAAAGAAGAGTCAGTATTGGATTGTTTAAAACTAAACTGCAAGATAGTAATAGAAAACTTAGCAAACCATCATTGCGAGGCTTGTTTTAACCCATAAAGAAAGCGATGAAGACGACAAACTCTTTTATCATCAATAGATAAATATCCTGGTGAGGCTTACATGTAAACTTCCTCATATAAATCACCATGAATAAAAGTATTATGCACATCTAATTGGTGAAGTTTCAAATTTCAAATAGCTGAAAGAGCCAGGAGTGTACGAACAATAGTGAGTTTAGTAAATGGAGCAAAAGTTTTAGTGTAATCTAAACCTTCAACTTGAGTATAACCCTTAGTGACAAGGCGAGCCTTGTAATGCTCAATGGATCCATTAGAATTGTATTTTATTTTGTAGACCCATTTACACCCGATGACCCTTTTACTAAAAGGAAGATACTCTAAAGTCTATATATTGTTTTGTTCAAGAGCTTCCAGTTCATATTTCATAACTTTCTTCCAATGATCAACCTGCATTCCTTATTGATAAGATATGGGCTCATTACGGTGGGTAATGGCTGAAAGGAAACATTTATGAGTGCATGAAAATTTTGAATAAGAAAGATATGTAGACAAAGGATATGTTGGACCTGTACCTGAGCAAGTTGCGTTGGATGAACCTGAAGAAGAACCTTTATTTTTTGAAAAATTAAGTTAAAAGTCCTTAAAATGAGCTGGTTGGATTTTGGCACATTGAGATCTCCTAGAAGCAATAGATGGTGTTGGTTGTTCAACATATGGTTGTTGAATTTTTGAGGTAGGCATGATGTCATGTGTATCTACGTCATTTTGTTATATTTGGATGGGTATAGGGTGATGGTCAAAGTCTGTTGATGATAGACTTTAGGTAGGTGAGAATGAGTATGAAGTGAACACATCATCAATGGGTAAAGGCAAAGGTACTTTAAGTGGTGCTATTGTATGGGATGGGACATTTTCTTTGTAACAAAAAATTTTTTCATGGAAAATGACATCATGAAACATAAAACCTTGATGCATTTTGAGATCATAAACCTTATACCCTTTTTGTCTATATGGATATCATAAAAAAAATACATGGTGTGGCTCTATCATGAAATTTATCATGTGATTGTGAGATAATTGAAGCATAACAAAGGCATCTAAAAACATGTAAATGAGCATATGAAGGCTGATTACTAGTTATTATGTTGTTTATTTGAGTCTTAATATTGTGATTTTTATATGTTTAGTCTTAGTTTTCTATAAGTTTTTATGAAGTATTATGTCTATTTTAGTTACTTTGCTATTTCTTTCTAACTTTGTTTGC
>CANYBF010845561.1:0-12373 GCA_948192965.1 Dalechampia spathulata
CCTTAACTGGGTGGACGCGTTTTGGGTTTACCAGTGGGTCAGCCCAAGAACAAAACCGTGCGGGCTGTGGCCCAAAGCGGACAATATTTATCCAGAAAGGTTGGCCCTGTGACACAACGTTAACCTCCTCACCTTAAACACTATAAATAGAGAGCTCCACTCCTTAGTAAAACACAACAAGCAAAGCATCTCCTCCTTTGCTCTCTACTCTCCTTTCTCCTCTTCAAGCTTGCTAGTTCGGCATTTCCGAGTTCTTATTTTGCTGTTCCTGTTGATCCTACGTTGGTAGAAGAGCTTGTTTAATCCTGGAAGGATTTGCAACATAACGCAAATATCCTTTAAGGACGGTGCTATTGATCACGACTCAAGCTATTGTGTTTTCAACTCATTGTTCGGGATTATAGTTCAACTTTTATCCTACAAAATATTCCTTTTGCCTTTAATATTATGTTAGTTTAATTTATTTGACAAAGCGGTTAATGTTTATTATTGCCTAAATAATTAATGAAATTAATGTCTAGTACTTGATTACCGTCAATCCCAGTAAACAACACCCTTATAGTGCAGTTGCGACCCGTATTCTTGCGGAGGCGTAATTACTGTATTAAGGATTATAAATTTAAAGCTTGTTGAATTATATGCATGTGAAGTTTATACTATTTATATGCCAACATTGAGTATAGTATAAGATAATATATATGATTAAATATCATTATGTCGATGATAAAAATTAATATGATATTTAAGTTTATAACGAATAATATTATGAAATATATGCCAATATATTCCTTGATAATATTATTTAATTGGAGATTAATTCAAAATACCCAAAATCAAACAATTTTTTATAGCTTGCATCAATATTTTTGTAATTTACAAGAAGAATAATCCTATTCGATTTTGATAAGAATAATAGAATAATTAAAATTCATATTATTTAATGAGAAATGATTACGTTTAGATGTAGAATATTTATTCAGAAGTTTTTATAACTTAGTTATGTATAATAAAATTGTTAAAGATTTAATTTTTTTGAATTCTATTTATAATCCATAGTAGATGAGTATGAATCAAATATCTAATAACCAAAAAGAAAACAAATTAAATAAAATTTTTTAAAAAATATTTGATGAATTCAGATGTTTCAATAGTAATGATGATTTAGTAGTTGAATAAATCATTACTTCAAACATAAAAAAAAGTATATAAATTGTTAGATCATAGGTTTTGAGTGTTGTATCACGTGTGAGTCAATTTAAGTTATTTGTAATTTTCTAAGTGTTTTTGTATTTGGTACGGGCGTACCACTATTGGTACGGGTGTACCAACTATTGTATGTGAATGGTACGACTAGACGGTTGAGCGTACCAAGTGTGTATTGTTTCATTAGTTTCCGTACGGGCGTACCATTGGTTGGTACGGTCGTACGTCAACTCGTAGGAATTTAGTTTGTCAGTAAACCTGCTTCGGTATGGGCGTACCAATGGGTGGTACGGCCGTACGCGAACTCGCAGGAAAATTTGTTTGTCAGGAAACTTGGGTTGGTACGGGCATACCAAGTGATGGTACGGCCGTACCACCGTTCCCTCGCATTTTCCAACGGCTAGTTTTGAATCTGTACGGGCGTACAAAATGTGATATAGCCGTACGCGACTTAGAAATTAGGTTTTAAAGTGTGAGAAATGGCTAGTTTCATAGACACAATTTTCATACTTTCTTTGCTAACGAAAATACACTTGCAGAGCATCTGTTTTTGAGCTATTCTCACCTGTTACAAGTAAGTTTCAAGCTTGTTTCTTCATTTGCTTTTTGTGTAGTATTGCAATCTTTGTGGGGTTGGTGTGAGATTAATCCATTGGGGATTATTGTGTATTTAAGTTGTTTGTAAGGATTGAGATTGTAAAGATTAGAGTGTAAGCCTTGAAAACACTGGGGATTGGATTCATTTGTGAATCCTTTGTTGTAATAGATTGAATTTTAGTGGAACAATAAGTTGAGACTTAGGAGAAAGTGGATGTAGGTAAGAGTTGGCTGAACCACTATAAACCGCACGTGTTGCCAACTATTCAAGGGATTTCAATTAGTAATATTTATCTTTGACTAAAATTTAATAATTAATAAATATAAATAAAATTAGTAAATTTAATAAATAAAAATGAAATGAGCAGTATTTATATTTGAATAAAATTAGTAGTTTTTAATTTTGAATAAAATTTAGTAACTAATAAATATAAATAAAATAAATAGTATTTATTGTCAAATTAAACATTAATTTATATTTTTAATTTATTAATTTTAATAATGATATAATTATTTAATATTATGTTAATTAATATTAAAGCATTCATTTTTCAAATTTAATAAGATATATATTAAACAACAAATTATTTTATTATTTTTATTTATTAGATTAATTTTTATATCTATTTTTTATAAATTTTTAAAAGTAATATTTATCTTTATATAAATTTTAAAAAATAATATTTATCTTTCAATTAAAATTAAAAAAAATAATACTTATTTTCATGTAAATTTTAAAAAACAATATTTATCTTTAAATTATTAAAATTAAAAAAAAAGGATAGACTTGTATTTTTACTTACCCCTCTTCTCACTTTTAATATGTATATAATTTATATTAAATTAACATTATATTTATTTATTCTATGACTTTTCTCTACATGATTAATTAATCAGCCCTAATTTTAACCAAAAAGCCTTTAATTACCATCATCAAAAATACCCAAGTTTGGAATTTTGCCGTCAATTATTTCGAACTTATTCTTAGAAATCAGAATATTCTAAACATTTTTTTCCTCAAAGTCATCATTACAAAAACACACAAAAAAAGGAATGGCAGACACTGTATCACATAATGTTTCATGATTTATTTATCTGTGTATAATATAAAGTTTTGACACATTGGAAAATTTAATTAAAAACTATATATTAAAATAATAATAGGTAAGTGGTAAACATTTAATTCAGACAGCTCATGGAAGAGAGGTTTCATGGCAGAAATGGTTGGTAACTGTTCTCCTCTCTTCCCTTCAGCTGATACCGTTTGACGATAGCTACAGTAATTGCAAGTCCTGCCAAAGCTATTCCTGCTACTGCCCAAGAAAAGTTGATGGATGAATTCATGCCTTCATGCATCTGTGTTAAAAAGAGATTAAAAAAAATGAGTGTAAAAAAATTTAATCTCTATTTCTAATAAAATTATATTTGATCGAGTTAAAATGAATTTGATTTATGATGTTTTATTAATTTGATATATGTATAGAAATATGAATTAGATTTAGATAAATAAATTTTTAGATATTTAAAAAATTTATATATAACTAGGTAATCATTCTAGAATTAACTTACATGAACATGACGGGTGTGTACAGCAGTGTCAGGATTTGGCAGTTGGTCTGCGACCAAAATGTAGAAGAGTCCCATAACTCCAAGGTGCGTTTGAGAATTGCTATAATTTGATTCCAGGATTAGATTTTCCCTATTTGCAATCCTGACAGAACCTGGTTTAGGGTAACATGTGGACATTCCTACAATGTAACCAGCTTCATTTCCTGCTTCATTTCCTTCTCCATAAATGGGTATTGAACTGCAAATTACACGTCCATCCTGACAGAAAAAAATCAAACTGTCAGCTGTCAGAATTTTTAACAGAAAATACAGATTGCAAATATGAAACAAGGTCGAAAATTCAGTAACCTGTCCGTAGAGAGTTGAACCAAGGCCTCCAGTATGCTGGTGGGCAACACCATAGATGACATGACCACCAATTGGCATGGTGAGTGCTGTTCTTTTTACATCAATGCATCCTCCAATATCCTTACCGGTGATTTTGCAGGACTCAACTTCATACTCAACCTGCACCCAACAAATATTACAATATATTTAGTCTTGACACGAATTTGTCTCGAATTCATTTATATGTTACATCAACCTGGCAGCCGTTCTCTGGACCTAATCCTGACGAGGAATTGAGCCTTTTTCCAGTATCAGTAACGTCAAAAATGAAGATCTTAACAGGAATAACAGAACTGTCCCAATCAACCCACTTGACAGTATATCTCAGATAAAGGCTTCTCCTGTCACCCTGGAAACCCTGTTGCAGCTGGCACTGTGTATGGTCATAGCAACACCTCAGCCCTCCTTTATACTCAGGACTCAGAATACGACCATATTCATCCACAGTCACGTTGTATAGATCACATTTACATTCCGTACAACCCAACTTGTTTTGAACTCCTCTTGTGTCAATGGCATGAACATTAAGCACCCATCGTTCTTCATACCCATCAGGAATTTCTCCAGGATTTCCAATTTCTATTCCGTAGGGATCAGGAACATGGGTATCCGTTTTTCTGGTTTCTGATCCCAAACCAAAATACTGTCTCAGAACTTCACCTTGGCATATTCCACTATTTCCTCCAAAAATTCGATCAGATGGTCGATTTTTACCATCAGAAACGGAAGTATTAGTCCGTATAAAGTATCTGGCAACGACCCAATGGTGAAGATATGTTTCATGAAGAGGAATAGGATTCCCATCCTCATCAATTACTTCAGCATCAAAGCTTTTGAGAAAGATATGACCTCTTGGAAAATTAATATTATAGTACCACCTGTTTTCCACCGATCCTGGACCCAACACAAATTTGGGAGACAGAAAAGTTTCAGACTTGATTTTATTTCCATTTTCCAGGGAAGAACAACATATGACAAAGAAAATCAACAGTGCCGCCAATGAAAGCAAGCTTCGCTGAGAGGAATGAACCATATTTCCTGTCAAATATCATCATATGTCAGATCAAATCCAAGATTTTAACTCACTTCCAGCAAACACCTTCGTTTCTTAAGATCATTCACAACACGAATCATTCAAAGAACATTAGGAAATCAAAAGCAAATCCGTTGTTTGACCAGTGCTGCTGTTTCGTCAGAAAGCAAACTGATATAAAATTCATAAACTTACAATATCAGCTTAGTACAAAAGAAACATACCTACAGATTCGGTTAACCTTTCAGGCAAGCAACGATGCAAAGAGGATTCCTGATAAGCTCTTGTCAGTGAATGTTCTTTTCTTTTTCCCTTGTTTGGCTGGTGCCGGTCAACTTTGAATCAGGACTTGCTAATTTCATATGGAGATATAAGCAGGGAAATGGGTATACGCCACGTGTCCCGTGCATGGTGAGTTCATTGATTACGTCATTTCGGTGCAAACTTCAAAGCAAACTAGCAAAATGTCAAAAAAATTATGTACTCACACCATTAAAAATTTTTAAATTTTGTTTAGATTAATCATAATGAATAGACTATTATAAAAAAAATAATTGAAAAATATTTAAAATATTTAAATTTAAATTAAATAGAATTAAAATCAATTTATCAGAATAGGAGTCGTATAAAACTCAAAAACGATGATAAAATTGAAAATTATGTTTAAATAAAAGTCGGAGGGTAAGGTACGGCACCTACGAATGTAATCCAAATTAATATATTAGCATAGTCCAAGAAAGAAACGTGTCGGACCAAATTGATTTTTAATTCAATTAAATTAATTGATATTTCACATGTTTTATCCAAAATAATTTCCTTACCATTTCAAAATAAAAAATTATTTGATTTTTTATATACCATCCTCTATTAATTCTTATTAATTGTATTTTCGATCAATATTGATATTTAATTATAATTTAGTTTACTTATCTTTATCATAAAATAGTTAATATAAATCTTATTAATAATATCTTTATAAATATAGATTAAATGATTCAAAAATAATAATTTTAAATTTTTAATGAAATTATTTTTTAATTTATATGTAAATATATAAAATTGTTATTATTTTAAATTTGTTTTGTTGCAAATAATGTGATGATGCGGGTCAGGGTGTGGGGCCCTTGAGGTGATGGTTTCACCTTTTGGTAAGAACAGATCTAGGAGCTTTCATTCTGGAATATTTATATTTATATTATAAAAAGCTTTGAAAATGACGTTATTATATAGTTTTCATTAATTTAAAATACCAATTATGAATAGACCGCTTTTCATAAGTACAGTCCATTCAAATAATTAATTGGAATAAATATCATTTACAGCTTTATATAATATATATAATAAAATAATTATCATAAATATAAATATAAACAATATATAATTATTATAATAATTTATTTTTATCTTGTTTATTATTGTTAGTGGGTAATATAATCTAATTATAGATAGGAATAAGCAAACCATTGATTTGATTTGAAACGGAAATTTATAATTTTTTCGATTTTTTAAAATCGTATATATTGATTTCAAAATTTTAAAATCAAAACAAAATGATAAAATTTGATTTTTTTTGTTCACTAATTTTGTTGGTTTGTTAAATTTTCAAATAAAAAATAAACATGTAATCATAATTCATTTTTTTTGGTTTAATTTTTTTGATTCATGTAAATATTTAAATTTGTATTTTTCATTTCGTTAGATGTCATTCGGTATAAATTTTAAGTATCAAAAAATAAATTTAATATATCAAATTAAATTATTCATATAATATCTTAAAATTAAAATGTTTCATAAAATAATTGTTTATATAAATTACTTGATTACAAGGAAATATTTAGTTTAAATAAATCCATAGATTTTATGAATTTTATTCACAAATCTTAAGCAATTGAATTTTACTGGCAAATGAAATAAATTTCTTACAAGAATATTAAACACTACTTTCGCCTACGAGTGGTGGGTTCGTAATTTGGGGTCTTTGAGATTTACACTTCAGTTGACAGGCAACGCCAGGAGACTGGATGGTTATGACTCGTTCAGAAAGCATCAACTCATGGCTGCTCTGCTACCAAGGTTTTAGGTCCCCAACAGGACCTGCAGTCCAGTTCAAAATCTTCTCCCCTGGTTTCAGGTAAACACTCGAGTCGTGTGGCAATTTACGTGCAAGTCCGTTCAGAACTTGATGAAACGCGTCTCCTGCTTGAGCAGGTTGTGGAAATAGCATCGCCTGCTTCATTGAAGGATTTGCGAGCAATCTCTGCTTCCTCAGGATGACTTCAGGTGGGATGGAAGTGAGAATGGTATCCAAATTAGGCACATCTTTTTCATCCACGAACACCCCAATTTCTTCCCACGGAATTGCATCAGCAAAGGGTAATACAATGTCATCTGCTATAATAACAGGAATGCAACCAAATATCACTGCTTCAACCAGTCTGGGACTCCATGGTGCCCAGCCAAGCGGACATAAACAAAACACAGCTCTTTGCATGTCTTCATAGTATGTCGTTGGGTGCTCTGTAGATATGTCGAAAAGCGGATTGTCCTTGAAGTTCTCCCACACTGCTGCTCGTGCACCTCTGTGAGATTAAGAAGTAACAAATGATTAACTGGGAACCTTGCTTAAAGTTGTACTATAACATGGTATACCTGAAAACTGCGAAACTTGGCATGTTTCTTCCACTTTACGTAGTATCCAAAAGAGACACCTTAAAATCTAGTAGAAAATTTATTTTTCTTCTCAAAATTTCAAATTGGTAAGTTTCAGCGATTTGGTTTGATAAATGGTTTAAGCTTCCGATGATGGTTGGAGAAAAATGAAGACAGTTGACACCTAATTACTTCCTGTTAAATGTTCAAGCCACATGAGAAAAGAGAGAAATACCTTGCATAATAGCCGCCTTCTGGATCATTCCCCACATCGTAAAACAATCCACGGAAATAGACGAAGATAGATCGAGAAGTTTTATCAGGAATCAGGTGGGCTTGCATTTTCTGTGGAGGGGCATATGGAGGAATCGTGATTGAGCCATCTTTCAAGCAGACATGATTCCTTTGTCCAAAAGTTTGAACCAAAGTAGCACGTTGAAGCAGAGGAAGAACTCCTCTTTCAATAGCCTTTTCTTCCTGTAAAAGCACGTAGCATACATTCACAATCACGTTGCGAGAGATATAGCTACATCATAAAGTCATATCAATTGGTTCAAATTGTGGAACAAGCTTTCAACATAGTCTAGAGGTTACCAGGAAGCACAGAAAGAAACAGATTTTTACTCACTTGATAATGGAAGCATGCTCCAAAGTCATGGGGAACCACAAAAAAGTGATCAGCTCCTTCACTCCGGTTCCAATAAGGCCAGTTGGAAGAGATAAGCTGGATTGCACTTCTCATCATCCTCGGGGATTTAAAAGGCAATGGCAGACCATTTGGTGTCAAGTCACAAGTTGTGTATACAGGGGTGTAAAACCAATCAGCTTCCTCAGGGTTTAGGGTTCGAACAGGGCTAGATAACAGAAATCTATGCATAAAGATCTCAGCAGCAAACATGTGGTTAAGGCATCTTCGATCCTTCTGCAAAATTTTCTTGTTGTATTTGCTTGGAAGTTCATAAACAAAAACTTTTAGTCTTCCAACTGGATCATCTTCCAAAACATCACCAGCGCTACCTACATATCACACAATCCACAACATCTCATAGATATAGAGAGTGAATAGCTCTTAAAACAATCAAGAAACTTCAATATTATAGTCCCTTACATATTCAAAAAGAACGTAAAAATAACTTAATTTCCTCGGATAGCAATGAATACAACTCATATTTTTCCCGTTCCCATAATTCAACATTACCAAATATCATGATTCTTCAATAGTAAATGTCAGGATTAATCTAACAAGGAAAGTTCAAACATTCAACTTGGACCAGTTGAGTCCAAGCTAGTTTGCCAACTACTGTGGATCTTTTTACCTCCCTGTTTTTGATCAGGGAAAACTCAAATTCACAATAAAATGAAAATCATTCGCTCCACCTGCACATTCTAGCAGCAGTAACTTAGCATCTCTTGCAAGCATTCTCCAATAGTAACGGACAACAGAAAATACAATCCACATCATCCATATCCTTTGGAGATCAAGCAATTTCTTTGGAAACTTTCTTAGCAAGTAAGATAAGTTCGCCAATAGAAAACCATGATAGATAAAGTTTAACCATTAAGTCACCCTTAGGACTTCTCCGCAATATCTCCTTTCTATTGAAAGAAGGGATGATTGTCGGAAGATGGGATCTAGTATGGGATACAGGAACAGAAAGATCTCTTGGAACAGGTGTTTTGCACAATAAACAATATTTACAATTATATTTAATCTTTCTCTGCGTGTAGGATTGTTCTAATAAAATCCCCTACACTATTTCTCTTCTTTCTGGTATGAGTATCAATCAATTACGTGCAAACTAGGACTATCTCGACTAATAATGGGGCTTTAAAAGGCTAAAACCAAATAAGATGGAGGATAAATTTCTGTTAGGCTTTCTCCATCAGACTATGAATATAGCTTAATCGAGTTCAGTCGCATTAAGTACCAACTTGAACTCACCATTCCTGTTCTCTCTTTAACCATAACATTACACAATACGGCCCTCACATCATGCGAGATAAGTCGCTTTCTATGATACATTATGGTTAATTCAAGAAAGTTAGACCAATGCCATTACTCTGTAGCTCCAAGTCTAGGCATAATCAATTATCAATAGAACAAGATATTTGAATTCAAAGACATCAACTCGATCTTCCAAACTCGGAAAGTCCTTAATCTATACAATGATGGTCTATACAGTAATGGATATACATAAATCTAAGAACTGCTAAATCAGAATATAAAATTTGAATAGTTAACTTCATTATGAGAATTAGAACTTAGAAAACAATCTAAAAAGCTCAAGTCTTTAGTTCAACTTCAGCTCAAGCAGATCCTTGTACATTAACTATAACCAGCTAATTATCGAAACTAAGATGCCCACAAAACTTAATTCACAGTTAAACCCAGAAATTAACACAAATCAATGTATTGATCAACTAAAGAAATTATTGGGAAAAGAAGAAGAAAACTTGATAAATCAACTTCCGTAATTGACCAAAGAAATCTCACCTGAAATTCTCTCAGTTTGTTGACCTCTACCTAGTTTGAAAGCAGCAACTTTTGATACAAAGAAAGCATGAAAGAGAATCCCAATAAAGGCCCACGTCCAGATTTCCATTCTTTAAAGCTTCAGAGCATTAAAAAGAAAATTCAAAAAATAAAAGCAAAAAGATCACAAGAAATCTACCCAGTTCAATCAAGAACCCAATAAGCAAAAAAAGAAGAGGTCTTGAGGAGAAATGCTCAACGTCAGAGAGGAAGTAAATGAAGCGGAAGATTACAGTCGAAATGTCGCAAGAAACGGTGGTTATAGGATCTTCTTTCAACAACAAGAAAAGGGTGTCCTTTTAAAAGAAGAATTAAACGAAAGAGAAGGAGATTTGATAGCGAATGCCAGCCGAATTTGCTTGAACAAGATTATTCAAGCATTTTATTCTTGTTTTTTGTTCAATTATAATGCTTTTTTCTGAAGAAGTCGTGTAGCTTTGATTGCTTCCTGTAATCTGATGGAAAGTCTACCTCATTACCAGACCCAGCTGTGCTTTCTTCAACCTTCTTATTTTCATATATTATAATTTTTTCAATTTATTAATAATTATTTATTTAATCCATTTTTCTTTTATTTTCATCATTAAATCATTATATAAATATTTGTATAACTACAATTAACTTAATCAAATTATTTATATGAAAAATTAATAAAAATATAAATACATTTATTATTTATTTTATATTATTCAACTAATTAGATATATTTAACATTAAATAACCTACGTAACATAAAAATTATAATATTAAACTATTAAAATAAAATTAAAATAATATAATTTTTTTAAATTTAATATATTAAATTGAATTCAATGAGATGTATTTATAAATTATATTTAATTAAATTAATAATGAAATTAATAATTTAATTTAATTTAATTTTTATGATATTATTATATTTTGCATGGTTGAAAAATTGCCAATTTACCCATTGCCATTGCCATGACCTTGATAATTGATTGCTTTGACGAGGAAGCTTCAGCCGCACATAAATGTATAATATAATTCATGCACGTGGAAATTGATGATATGGGGATATATTATTTTCAAAAAATAATAAAAAAATGATTTTTAAAAATATTTTAAAAAGCAAGAGCATGTTAAAAAAAAAAGACCATGTTTAATATTTATATGAATATAATTAAATCATATGTTTGAATGATAATTAAGTGATTTGATGATTGAAAATATGAAGATTAAAGTGCAACCTAGAAAATTATTAATTCGGGTCTTCTGTTTATAGTGAGTGGAATGGTAGCTTTTTGTAGTTTTTTTATGCATGAAATTTGCTCTGAAATGGCATATTGAGTTTGAGGAAAAAGCCAATAACCCAGAGAAAGGCTTTGCATTGGGTTTGGGATTTCGGTTCGGTTCAGCTCTCGATTTCATTTGTTCGACTGGGTTTTTCCGTTCAGGTGGTTTGGGCTGGTTTTGCTCAATTTGGGCCAACTCAATGCACTTGTAAAACATGTACATAAAATGAGGGGAAATTTTGAAAATTTTAAAAAATTATATCAAATAATTTCATAATTTTTATAAAATAATGATTGGGATGTTTTTTAAAAAAAATTAATTTTTTCTTTCATAAAATCCTTGAACTCCATCGATAACGAAGACAATAAATAAATTGAATTTTTCATAAAATATTTAGAAGTTAACTCCTTAAATAAATGAAATGAATGAGATGAGTTAAAAATATTAAATTCATTTTCAAAATTATAAATCAATTCATTAATATACTCGTGAATTAGACGTTGATTTTGAGTAGTAATATTCTTATTTCAATTATAAAATTTACATATTTATAATTATATAAATATGAAAAAATAAGTATTTAAGTTTAATTATCGATATTAAATTGTTTATTGTTATGAAATAGTGTAATTTTATTTATTTATTTTTACTTTCATGAATAAAACAAAGCTTTGACTCTAACTCAACTAAAAAAAATTAAAATTAAGTAAACCTTGATATAATTCATTTCATTTATATTGTTATAATTCATAATAATCAGATTAAAAAATTATCTAAAAAAAATTATTCATATATAATAGCATTAGAAAAATCATTACTTAAAATCAGAATAAAAATTTATAAAATAAAGAAAAATTAGTGTCAAAAATTTATAATAAGATTATATTTTTGCTAATATAATGAAATTTAATTTATAATAATTAAAATGTGAGAATGTGTTGAATATTGAAAATAAATTTATCATGATAAAAAAAAACATTTGAGGCCAATATAAAAATTTAAATGAAATTTGGGTTTAAAATTGGTTAGTTGTTTATATTATTCTGTTATGAATAATTACACAATTTGACAATAATTTCAAATAACTTTACACATCGACCTCAATTATTGCTCATAAATATGCCCCATAACTTATTCTATTTTCGACA
>CANYBF010845734.1:0-19528 GCA_948192965.1 Dalechampia spathulata
AATAAAATTTAGTAACTAACAAATATAAATAAAATGAGTAGTATTTATCTTTAAATTATGCATTAATTTATATTTTTAATTTATTAATTTTAATAGTGATATAATATACTAATCATAATTAATATAAAATAATACACTAATTGTAATTAATAAATTTATTTTGTACACTAATTTATATTAATATTTTATATTTATTTTTAATAAATTTTTAAAATAATATTTGTCTTCAATGTAAATTTTAAAAAATAATATTTATCTTTGAATTAAAATTTAAAAAGTAATATTTATCTTCATATAAATGTTAAAAAATAATATTTATCTTTGAATTAATATTAAAAAAAAAGTAATATTTATCTTCATCTAAATTTTTAAAAATAATATTTATCTTTGAATTAAAATTAAAAAAGTAATATTTATCTTCATATAAATTTATAAAAATAATATTTATCTTTGAATTATTAAAATTAAAAGGAGAGGGATAGACTTGTATTTTCATTTCCCCTCCCTCTTTTAATATATATATGATAAAAATTCAAATCTGAATACTTTATTAAATTACAAAATCATAGCCTTTTTATTCATGATGACATAAATATATATAATTAATATATTGATCTTTTATAAGATAAATATTCAAAATTTCTATAAAAAAAAGTCTGATGGTGTTACCCATCACAATCACATTAACATTAAAAGAAAAGATCAAAGTTGATCAAATATGTCTAAGAACCAAAGCTACTTTCTGTTTATCTTCTTTTTCCTTTTCCATATATACATGTACATACATACATACATACATATTTATAATTCAATTTTATATTTATTCTCAAATATACATATATATATATATATATATATATAAATGAATTTTTTTCTACAAGAAATAAAGAATGAGAGTCTTTCATTGTTATTGGTAACACCATTTTTAGTAAAATATATTATATTGAGTTTTTTTATTTAATTTATATATGAAAATATAAGTTAAATCCATATAATTATTAGATTAATATTTTATTAAATATTTTTTAAAATTTATAAATAAAAATTTTTTGAAAATTAATAATTAAAATATATATATAAATATTTAATTTGATAAGAAAATCATTCAATCTCATTTAATAAAATTTATTTAAATTCATGATGCATAAAAATTCAATTTAATTATAAATAAATTAAATTTAAATTGTAAAAAGCTCTACCCGAATCAACTCTGATTCTGTTTGGATTTAGACGTGATACTCTCAGGCATCTATTTAACCATCTTCCTCGACCCAATTCAAACATAACAATTTCGTCTTTCACGTAAAACTCTATCTTGCCACTGAAAGAAATGGGTTCCAAGTCCTTGGAAAAACTTTTAATCTCCTACATATTATTTGCTTCATGGGTTTCCTCAGGGAATGCTCAACATGTCATCAGCCAAGCCGAAAACGGCGGTCCCCCTACGGAATGCATTCAAAAGCTACTGCCATGCCAGCCATATCTGCACTCAAGTCCAGAGGCACCACCAGGAAGCTGTTGCCTGCCACTAAAAGAGATGGTCTCAAGAGAAGCTGCATGTCTTTGTAGTGTGATCACCAATTCTGAGATCTTAAAGAGTTTCAATTTCAGTAAAGATGATGCTTTGAATCTTGGCAAGGCTTGCGGTGCAAATGCCGATCTCTCCACTTGCAAAAACGTTTGTAAGTTTTATATAATCATCATGCAACATTGATTTTGAATATCCTTTTATTTTTAATAAACCTTTTCCATTTATATTTATATTCCATCCATCAGTTGGGTTCATATAAATAGCATTAAAAGTGCCAATAACATGAATGTTTCATCGTTGTATTTGCATTATTATTATTATTATTAGTGTTTCCTATTTTAGATGGGTTGCTTTTAAAAGAAAATTAAATCCATAAATAATATTGTGTGATGATGATGTGGGTGCAGCAGATCCGCCAACGAGTCCAGCAGCTCCGATTCCCTCAAATTCCTCTGCTAAGAGTATGTGTTCTTCGATTTTATTAACAGAGATGATTATATATTAGATTGTTTGTTTGCTTGTAAAGCTTAAAAATGGTAATGTTGGAATGCTAACAGGTTCATCTTCAGAAAAGAAAAGTGGAGGGCATAGAATGTACAACCTGGAGAGATGCAATTTCATGAGTTTGGTTGTGAGTTTGATGTCTTTGGCATTATCTGCTTATTAGCCCCTCGACCATAATAATCCTCCTTTTCATACCTTTTTTTTATAATAATATTAGATTTTTTGTAATTATTAATGACATATTAACTGAAAGGGGAGGGCATATTATCTCCAGAAATGAAAGCATAATCAAAAGCAACACAACCCAAACTCAGATTTTCTATTAAGTGCTCTACTGTACAATTTATACAAGGAAAATATACCAGAGAGGGAAACCTGATTACAGGAAAAGAATACAAATCAAAGAATCACAATAACCAAAGTTAATAAAATGACATAAAATAAAGAACCCAAGGGAAAAACACCAAGGTTCAGGATATAGGCAATGGGGAAAGTGTTAAGCCAGCATGAATTGCCTTCAACAATGCTACAAAATTTACTAGACTCTCTTCTGAGAACCACTTGACCTTCCATCTCACGGGACCTGTACCTCTATTTTTCGCCTTACTTTTTCCACTCTCCTTTTGAACCTTTGATGTGATGTGCTTCGTTGTGGCGCGTTCCAGAACTAAGGTTAAGCAGAGGCTCTCTCTACTCTCTCTGACCTGTAATATGGACTCTTTTAAATGAATGTAACCCTCCAGTGCTCGCGATTATTGCACGCATGTAATCAAGAAAACTCAGATTTCTCCAAAAAAACAAATATGTCATTGACATGCTAATATCAATAGAAAGCTAAAACTTTGCATCACACAACTATGGGTGACAACTTTCGCTCGCATGATCCACAAGCACAACATGAATACAATATTTAGCAAATTTCGGTTTAGCATAATCAAATCCATGTTAACCCTTTAATGACTCCAAAAAATTGTTATGTTTGTATTGACATGCTAATTTGCACAATCTATTTATGATACGACAATTTTTTATTTGTAATGTGGATCAATAGCATTGATGTCTTCTTATTATTTACGTGTATGGTATCTTGATCTGCTGTCTATTACTGTTTATATGTTGTTCATGTTATGCCCAACCATTCATTTTTTGTTATCATGTTAAACTTGTAATGTTGGGTTACAGCATCATCACTGTGTCGTATTCATATTTGAGTCTGTGACAAGATTATCTATTTGGATCATGTTCATATCAATCCTAAAATTGTTGTTATTTATACAAATCAATATGACGACCCAAACTTGATACCCCAATTACCACCCCTAATCAAAACAGGCTTAACAAGAAAATTATGAGCGTATAGGGTATGAATAAATTACATAAGCTATTCGGCCAGGCATCACATTGCAAGTTGAATTTCATGAATAGGCACATACTGACAAGGCTATACTAACTGCAGTAATAGCAATGTATAACTATATATTTGACAGAGACCATTAAAACGAAAACTTACCAGCTCCAAAACATTAATGATGGAGACACATGAATCCAGGGAGAAATATGACGCAGATGTATCCGTTGAGAGAGAACCAAGGTGCTTAAGTTCTTCAGCACAAAGAAAAACGTGCCCTCTACTAACAAATAATGATCTTGAAAGCCATGATTTCTCTGTTCATCCATAATCAACAAGAACAAAAAGAAAACAAAATATAACAATACAAAAAGAGTTTCAGCCAAAATATTACTTGCACAGTACAATCAAAACCATGCACATGATATCCGTCATTCATCTAGTATAAGTACACTGGAACCCAGTAAACAAATAGGCAACGGGTATGCTTTACACTTTGCAGATTTCTATGTATAAATATAAAGAAAAACACAAGGCACAAATTGTTTATCTGCTTGGCAAATCATGCATCGGATCAAGTACCGAGTGATTAGAAAAAATCCCAACTTAACAAGCAAGCGGAGTGTAAAAATCCAACACTAGTAAATCCAATTATTAGTCCATTTCACGTATTTTGACTTACAAAATGCAGATATCTGTCGTCTGCTAGATAAATCAAATTGCTTCCACAATCACTTATTTAAGTACAATATTGAATCAACACAAACTACCGAGAAATTTACCTGCACCTTCATATTGAAAAAGCACCATGGCATATTGGAATATGCTCACTTTTGAACCTCCGCATATTTGTTTCTCAAACAGCTCAACCTGAACCTGCTCCAAACTGCCACATAAACTCCCAAAGACCCCCGATTATCATAAAATAGATAAACAAGTATGATACATATATTATGATCATGATACAATTCAAAGTAGTAATAAAGGAAATAAAATAGATATACCTTCTTAATATACATTTATCGTTTGTTGGACCTGGACCAAGCACTTGTAGCGTGTAAAGTAGTTGTCTTGATTTCTCAATGCCCCTTGTTAGAAAAAGATACGTTGCCCCCTTTTCTATGTACACCCTAACCAATTACTAAAAGATGAGAACAGTTTTAGGGAATAGATCAATACGTAATAATTGCTAAAAATATCATAATTCACTAACCTGATGACCTGAAATCCTAGACCAACCCAAACTTCTTTAACATCTTCAACTTTGTGCCAACCCAGTAAACTTAAAATATTTCCTGCAAATGCTCATAAAATTATAATTCCACAGTTGTAGACATGAACTATCAGAGATGACTTAATTCAGCAGACCAACAATCAGAAAAAAGATGGTAAATAAGTAGTTTTCCTTGAAACGACTTCATGACTAACCTGAACCATCAAATGCTACTCCCATGAGCAGTACATACAACTTGTTTTCATTGCTTTGTAATAAAGCTACTTCCCTGCATGCAAAAGACAAAAAACACATGAACTTAAAAAAGATAAAGCAGAAAGTATTAGATGCAACTGCTGGATGTGGCAAACCAAAGCTCCAAAACGTTTCATTAATTCTGAAAAAACAATAAAAAAATCACCAGATTGCTTATGTCAATAAAATAAAAGAACTTAAACTACAGCTAGAGGCTTCACATAAATAGCTATCATGTGTCATGGCTGCACAGTTAAAAATATAATATAGAGGAAAACTAAGAAGGATTCCAACTTTGAGTAATATCCATTTAATTAGACTAGTTGTCCGCAAATGAAATGAAAAGATGGCTTAAGTATGTCCTTATTTTAGGAAGAGTCTCTTTTTACAAGAGAGCGTCTCAAAACTTTTTAGTCAGTGATGTGGGATTTCAATACACGAACATAAGAATCTATTTCCCAATGAGCAGAGGCATCCTGGGACCAAATACTAACTATGGTCTATCTCTTCATCAGGACATAGATGGGAACAACTCAGTCACATTCAAACTTGATATTATTGCTAGAACTTCTCTAGCATATCACATAAATGTTTCCTCACCCTCCCAAAACTTGCTAAAGGGAGCTCTTGTAGTCAAAATACATAGAAAACAACATTTTGCTAAAGTTGATAGGAGAATTTAGGATACAAGAAAGGAAATGATGTGATGAGATGTGACATCGCCTCTTGAGAAAGGACATTTCAGAAAAGAGTATGCCATGAGTTTTCAAGAATTTGAACAAATATCTTGCCTCCAGAATGAAAGGAAATCATTGACTTTTCTTGCACAAAGATACAAATCCAATGCCACCGTCAATAGTCCTAATCACAACAGCATACAATATCTACTATAACATATCAAGAATTAACCAATAAACTTCCCTCGGCCAATTTGTTGGGCGTTGTTATCAATAAGAATTGTGGTTTGAATGCAACCATTGTAGTTTTGAAACAATTCAGCTTTATTAATGATTCAGAATAATATTCACTTAATTTTCTATTAATTTTAGTTATTTTTATTTAACAATGATTTATATTTATGATTACAAGTTCATTACTTCTATTTATGTTCACTAATGATTATATCAATTTGTGCATGTGTATAGTGTGAAATTAAATAAATTCCCAGTTCTAGTTTCAGTTTTTTGGTTAGAGAGCTTTTCAGGCTTGGTTCAATTCAAGTATCAGTTTAGAGATTGACTAATCTCTAAACTGAACCAAGATAGTAATTTAATTTGATTTAGTTCAGTTTAGCGTCAAAAGGTTTCAATTTTATTGGGAATGATGGTACTTGTAGGTTTTGTCTTTCAAGTCAAAAACATGATCTCCAACATACATGCTCAAACCTAATTCCCTCCCAAGAGCAACAGTTGTCACTTTATGAACACAAATCCACACTTGTAAACCTGTCACAAATACATCCAGTTCAAATTCTGAGGCTTCAAGTCCACAATCAGGTATAGGTTCCACTACTAGCCTATGCTATAGGTGTTCAAACATGAGGTCAGAATCCTCTGGCTATTAGGCCATGTTCAATTCCAAATTATGTAGATACTCCTAAGGGCCTAGTGAGTTTTAGTCAGAATCATGACAGAGACTATACAAATAGAAATGAAATCTCACCTTGCACAAAACAAATAGATATCCTCATACAAATTGTCACTCATGGAATAATACAGTGTAGCGGAAAAATAATGCTCACCTTTCTCTGTTCAAGGATTCTGGCTCAAGTACACAATCACAACAGATATAGTTCCTACAGGTCTCATTAGCTCTGGAATCAGCTACAGTTGCATTAAAATACTTCTCAATGAAATCATAAGAGAATCTACCAAAACTACTTGGGGTTGGAGTTTGCAACTGCTGTGCATCAGTCGTGTCACGAAAATCTGCCCCACCAACTTCATCTTCAAAGGTGTCATCAATATGGTTCAGTCTGTCTGATGTCCCTATGCTGTTAACAACATTCTCTGATAGAGAAATGACTCTTTTTCTTGGTTTTCTTCTAGTTTTTTTCTTCTCCAGCCAGCTTGACTCTTGGTCAACGTTATGAGAAATCTCACTACTACAAGATATAGCAGACAAGTCTTCGCATTTTGAATTTGAAATTTTAGTTTGATCAGAGGTTTGTTGAGTACTTGAATCAGACAGAAACCTCTCACTTTCCCTCACATGATGTAATCTTTCTTGATCATATTTCTTATCAGTTAGAAAACTTGAAAATGCGATTCCTTCAATATTTGGAGTGAAGAATTCCACATTCTGTTGCTGATCATGAATTGAATTGCTGTAATCAGGTAAATCATCTCCACTAGAGCTAGTGTTACTATCAGATGAAGCCATTGAGCATGATTCTGCAGATAGCTGCAGAATTTCTTCCACTAAATTATGACGACGATGCAAAATGTCTTCTTGATAATGGGGAGGGGAACAAGGACGGGTAGAGGAATAGGAATAAGACTCTGTTGTATCATCTATGAAAGTCAGCGGAGATAGGCTGCCATATTCAACAATTTTATCATCTCCTTGAACAGTTGATCCTTTCTGTGAATAAAATTTACTGTTGTACTTTTCTGTTGATGCTCCTATGCCAGTTTGAGACTCACCTACATAGGACACATCAGATCCAAAGACATTTGTACTTGTTTCATCTCCAAAAGCATGAAAATTCAAGGGATATTGTGAACTTTTTCCTTGATGCTTATGGTTGGTCTTTTCTTTCAGATAATTTTCCTTCATATGTTGCAAGGTTGGCCGACTATATGTACCCCCATCTACAAATTTATCAGATTCATGATCCATCCACTCCTTCAATTCCTTCAACCAAAGAATGGAATCCTCTTTCTTCATGATTTCGATTCTGTTAATTAAATCAACTACCTCAGCTTCATCCTCAGATATGACATTATCCTCTTTACTTTGAATGTCATTATCACATGATGGAGATTCCTGGTCAGAAGAGAAGTATGTGCTCTCTTCTTCACTTTCAATTGCAGCAAGGCGTGATGCTTTTCTCTGCATGGGATGTAACAATAATCTAGATAAATAACAGTAAAATTTGAGTGGCACAAATACGTAAACTGAACACATTTATAATGCATAGATATTTAACCACAATTGCACCTTATTCTGTGGGAAATTAAGTCTATTGTATTCTAGTCACAACATCGTCAGCTTTGGCATTTGAATATCAGTACAAAAAGCAAATCTTCCTTAACTATGAAGTACAATATAGTCACCTACCTTTTTCCTAATGATACTCCTCTCTGAATCAGCATCATCATTTGCTCGAGAATAGAATCCAAAGCTGGAAGGTCGTTTCTGTCTGCTGGCAATAATAATATGCCTTTCCCAGAACTCTCTTCTGCTTATTTCTTTGTCATCCAGCTGCAACTAATCATCCATATAACAAATAAGGGTTGAGAATGTCATCGGCTAAGTAAGATTACAAGTCTATCAGATATATATTCCAACAGATGGAAAAAATTTTTAAGTGATAAGTCGTGAAAGTTAAGAGATAATATAGACTTTAAAGGTTATCACATACTGAATCTGGGCGAGCAAAATAGCTGAATACTTGCGCTCGATACCATCTAGCACAGCACAATGGGTTGCCTTCCAACCACAAGTTCCTTAGAAATGGAAGACTAGCTAGGAACTCCAGCTCTGAAAAATTGGAAAGAATATTGTAGGAAACATCAAGCCCCTCGAGTGACTTCAAATTTTCTAGCCCACGTAATGTAGATAAAGCATTGTTCCGTAAAACGAGTTTAACAATATGATAGGAAACCTGCATAGTCCAACAACAGCATTGTATGGGTCCAAAACTAACTCCTAAAATGAAAATTGACTGGTAATTAAAGTTTCAAATTCAATACTGCAAACAAAGCTTTTGCTTCACAAATGATTGACTATACGATGAATTTTAGCAATGTTTCACTTTCTGGAAAAGATGATATATGTATAGTGTTCCATGTTAGGCATCTGTCCAATGGAGTTCTCATATTCAACATCAGAGTCATGAAATTCAAGCAAACTTAAATCAAAATGATGGAGCAAAAGTAGACCAACACAATCTGGTCTAGTTCAATAATCTTTACTGCCGAAACAGAGTCATCTTTCTCTAACATTTTTCCATGTCCATTTATATTCTCATGTTAACCATTATTACATGGATAGGGAAGAGACATTGTAAAACAAAGAAGGTAAAGAAGGGATCTTTTAAAGAAATCCACCGTTAGTGCCAAAGCAAAATTTTTTGTCTCAACATGAAAGAGACTTAGGTTCAAAAAAAAAAAAAATGAAAGAGACTTGAAATTGGTACTATTGATTTTAATGTTTTGTTGCAATTCTTTTTAATACCTCAAGTCTAGATCATATTTCAATATGATTTGAGAAGGGCTATGCAAAGAAATATCTAGAATTTAAATACAATGACATGGATTTGAGTAATGAGGAGTAGGTTTTGAGTCATAATTTTAGAGAGCATAAATTATGCAGTGTGTAAATTCGTAGATATTATTTTATGTTTCTCAAAAGAGTAGTCATGCGGCCTTCAATCCTTTATGTTAGGTGATTATGTATAAGAAAAACTTTCTTGAAGTACTTGATAACTCTAGACCTATTGTATTTGATAATTAAACATTTAGCTAAATTTTCTAGCATGTAATTTTCAGTTTATCAAATACCACCTAAGCAAGCTAAAAAGTCAAAGTGGCCAATGTAAAGCCATAAACTCCTTAACAGTTCAACTTCTTTGGTCAAAGTTTGTACTAATTTCTTACAGCCGATCAAGCTGCTAAACTCTCATGAGTCATGAAAGAAAATTAGCAAGTTATGAGGATGCACATCTCATACAAAGGCATTTGATATATAAAACATGCAGTGGATAAGATACCAATAACTACAGCAGAATCCGAAAGCTAAATCCAGAAAATTAGAAAAACAAACAACATATAAATGAGAGAGATGAGCCAAGCATAAAGTTCACAAATCTCTACCTCACTAAAGGGTGCAATTGATCTCAACTGATTAAACCCAAGATCGAGGTGCTTCAATTTGGTACACTTGCGCAGATTATCCACTTTGGCAAACTTATTCCTACTTAAATCAAGGGTTTCAACAGCAGGAAGGAGTTGTAAGGACTCATCCATCAAAACCAAACGATTGCATGCACATGATACGAAGGACAAACGATTCCACTGTGGAGAATTCTTTATCTCTGCAATCCTACTCGCAAATACATGACGCAAAGCATCCTAAAAGGTATTTCAAAAAACAACAAAAAGCAAGTGTCATACAAAAAATACCAAAAATGACGAAATGTGTAGGAAAACTAACAAGAAATGATGATTAGACAATCTAAGAAATGCAAAATTCAATTTATGGAATTATGTTCAGTCGATTTCCATGCAACATTTTTTGAGGCACTTTGAAGAAATCAAATCATGACAACAGGAGTGTCATTACTTTGCAAGAATTGAAATGAATAAAATTCTAGAAAATGATTTATTTCAAACACCAACCATTATTATTATTATGAAGAACCTAACGCAAATTAAAACTCAAAATCACTTCATTCTAGTTTAATTCATCGTAAAAGTAACTTCAAAATCCCTAAGTATACAATTAATATATTTACGATTTAGCTCTAGTGTGTGTAATTCAAGAGCGTAAAAATCAACCAAAAAACAGCAAATGCAAATCATATTAAATAACATAAATTATAAAACAAGTCAAGAAAAACTCACAGTTGAATCATGACAAGTAATCTTCTCCAAAGTATGTCGCAACTCAAGCAAACCCTTAGCAGCAGAAGTCGACAAATCACAGCCTCGAAGCTCCAAAACCTTCAATCTGCCAAAAGGAACCAAATTCAAGGGCGTAGGGTCACGAGCGGGGGACGGTAAAACAGAAACAACCTTAAGACATGTCAGGAGCTTAAGAATACGACGAAGCTGCTCGAGGGCGCGGTGGTCACCGAGGTCAGAGACATAAGCACGAAGGTAATCAACAGGGGCATTAGACAAGAGATTTTCAATCTCTTGAAAAGCTTCAAGTCGTGATTGAACATAGTGAAGACCGACAGGATTCAGCTTCAAAACGACACTGCCTTCGATTAATGGACCGGCGTTTCGATCCACAAATTGAACTAGCTTTTCTAGGTAGAGATCTCCGGTTACAATCGTCATCTTCAAAGCGTTTCCGACCCGAATTAAAAGAGAACTGAAATTAGGGTTTTAGTATTTTCGAAATCCGACATAGATTTCTAGAAGAAAGGTGGCTTGGGTGGGATTGAAGGAGAAAAAGAAACGGCCATTTCTGTGAGTCGTTACAGAGAGAAAGAGAGAGAGAAATGTGAAAAGAAGAAGTAATAATTGATATGAATTTTGGGAGATTGTAATGATTGGATCAAAGCTTGGCATTTTTTGTTTTTACTAGAGTTACATGTGAATTGCATTTTAGTATTTTTTTTTTTAATTCATTATTTTATAATAATTTTATTTTTTATTTTTTAAAATTTTTTAACTTATAATATTTTTTATAATTTTAAATTAATATTTAATATTTAAATATTATATATTTATTTAAAATATTCTTTATATAATATTTTTATCCATTTATTTATATAAAAATAAGAGTAAATATTTATTTATCTATTTCATAATAAAACCTTTTTATAAATTATATTTTTTATGTATATTAGTTTCTTTTTTTCTTAAGATGATTGTTTTTAACTAATACTTTTATTGTTGAACTTAAAATCTCTCTTGATAATGCAATATATAATTATCTATGTGAAAAAATATCTTTTAACAAATATACTCTTACATTTTATATTATTTATCCATATGTCTTATTTATAGTCATTTCAAACCATAATCGCATAAGAAATTACTTCCTTTTGAATTAGAATGGATATCTTTTACTTTTTTATGAATTCAGTTGTATTTTTTGTAGTAATACTTGTTTATTAGTATATTGTTTAACTATTTTTTCAACATATATGACATTTTTTCAAATCTTCTGCATACTATTTGAGTTTCATTGCATAATCCATTCGATATATCTAAATTCTTTAAAAGTATTATTAGACAATTAACTTTCAATTGTAGTCTATGTGGTAGGATTCTATTTAATTGTAAGTTATTTAGAAATTCTTCTTGATAATTAGTGTTGACATCATCAATTGTATAATCATATCTAAGGTACACTTGAGTCTCTCTTGTAAACATATTTATCATCATCTAATTCAATTTACCCACGTATTCATTCTTTGCCAATTTTGCATGATTTGTCATGTATTCTGATAATATTGAGTTCTCAATAAAATAAGGAAATACATTTTGTATTAATGCCTTCTCACATGAATCTTTTCCATCATATTGTACCATCATTTCATTTTGGTATAATTATGTTTCCATCATGAGTTGCAAGCTCTTCCCTATCACTCACTTTTTGTAAGAAATCACTAAAGGTTACGCCTGATCTAACTCGCATGTTATTTGTCAATTTGAGTACTTTTATTTTACTCCAAAAATATGATATTACCAAACTTGCATGAACTATTTATTGTCTTGTTCCTTTGAGGACCACTGACAATACCTATTTAAAGTCACCTCCAAATACTATCATTTTTCCATCAAATGGATTATTGTTGTTCATTATATCTCTGAGTGTTCTATCAACTATCTCCACCGTATATTTCTTGGTCATTGGTACTTCATCCTATATGATCATACTGACTTTGTGTAACAACATTGCTAAGTCACTTTACTTTGATATACCATATAATGTTATTTCTGTTGGATTGAGTAGAATGTTGAATCTAGAGTGTGTTGTCCTTCCTCCTGGCATTATTGATGCTGCTACACCTAAAGTTGTTGTTGCCAAAGCTATATTTCCTTTTGATCTTAGATTAGTCAATAATACTCGATATAAAAAAGTTTTCCTCATAGCTCATAGTCCATCCATAAAAAATATCTCAATATGTCTTGAGTTTAGTCTATTAATTATCACCATATATACATATTTTTATTCCAAATTAAGCTTTAACACTACATTAATGTCTTTTTTACGATGTTTACACTGCTATCTCTTCTGTAATCTCTTTATTATTGATCTTAATTTGGCTAAGCTGATGATTTTCTTTTGTAGGTATATCATAACTTTTCATATCCTTACCCATAAGTATCAGGTGCTTTTGGATATCACTCAAAGTGCAAGCTATTTGTATTTCTATCAAGTTCTCATGCATTTTAACATAATCTTTAGCCATCGATTGTAAATTATCTTCTTATAGTTTCTTGACATTTATGGGCTCATAATACATCAATAATGTTGTAAACAATCTTTTTAACTCTGATGGCATATTGAATACTGTTGCCTTGCTCATGCATTCTTCTATGCTCTTATTTAATTTAAGCAACTCCCTTATTATAGCAGCTTCCTTAAATGTCGGACATTAGATACCATCTATTGTAAGCAAGTCATTATATAACTTTGAACCCTTAACATTATTTGAAAGTATCCTTAAATAAAACATTTCTCCTTCCATTGGGTTGGCTACATTTACACATTCGATGATATTTCTAATTTTTCTTTTTATCCACTCTCAATTTTTTGCATTCCAAACATAATGCTCTGGAAATTCCCTATACAATAATATGTTTGCTTCTTCACTTTTTGAACATGTAACAAAGTATTCAGTCAACATTATTTTTTTTCACATGATCCTATTGAAGTATGTATTGCAAATTATGGTTATGTCAAAATATCACTGTGTGCTTATTCAATAGATGGAGTTATAGGGTCATAACAGCAAGATAAATATCATTTATTTCAAGCTCATATATCCTCCACATAACCTCTTATGGTGATACTCATCTTGCATCTTGATAACGTTGTATCTTATCTATCTAATTCTCTCTATCTCCAATCTGAACCATAATTTTATCATGCCTTTTGTAGATATACTTGTATAAGTATTTCACTACTTTCAATCCATAGCAAGCCTATTATAATTTAGCATATAGGATTAGTGAATTATTTCTTTTACTTTTTATACTTCATTTATATAAAAATGTTTACCATATTATAATACATTATTGCATTAAAACATTTCATTACCTCTACATGGATATGATAAATCATATCTTATAAGCAAATACAGATTATAAGGCACAATCCATTTGTTATCAAATATCTTGTTTCCCTTTTCACTTGAAATATGATAAGAATGTCATTGTTTTTATTTTATTAAAATATGTAACATAATTTTAACAACACGAATAATTTGTTACCTGATGATCATTTTTAGGTCTTTTATATATAAGGTATCCATTATGCCCTAATATTGTCTTGCTATTATATGATCTTAGATATTTGAATCTGTATCTTCCTTCAATCATACAAGGGTATTTAGGACTTTCTTGTCTATATGGACCATAAAGCATATGTTTTGTTACACACATGTACAGTATTGGATACTTAATCTCATCTGGAATCTCTGCCATAACATATTTATCAAAATGATATAGGTTAGTTACTTTGCTTCTGAATTTCAATATGATCAAGATGTGTACATGTGGAAGACCTCTCTTCCAAAATTCAATAACATGCACATGTGCTACTACCTCACCAAATATCTTCTTTTTGTATAAGTGATCTTTAAGATCTTGTAACTTTGCTTTGAAAACTCTAACAATCAAATGTAGAACTTATGATGGTTTTATTCTTAGTCATATATTCTCTACTATCTATTCTCATTCAGGATTGCATGTCATTGTAATAAAGAGATTAAGCTTTTCCAAATACTTGCACCAAAGTCATTGCATCTAGGTATCTTTTTTGCATGTATCTAGGTCATCCAATATGATTAGCTAGCAAGATTGTTCCTTTCCCCACTTGTTTCCCTCTTATCTGCCTTGCTTTGACATTATCTATTATGCCTTAGTATAGCTTAATGCGTATTACTGATTATTATGTCTTATAAAAGTCAAGTATTGTTGTCTCTAATTTGATATACATATCCACTACGAAATATTGTAATAGTCTTCCATAAAGCAATATTAAAGATGATTCATCATCTCTTATTTAGAAATGGTAGCAATAATATTCACGACAAGATACATTTCATAGATTCCATGCCTTTACACCTGTGTTTGATCATTCATATTAATTACATATACTTTTTGATGAAAGGAACATTTTGAATTTTTGATGAATTAGATTATGTATTTAATTTTAAGCAATAATATACTGACCTTGTCCCTCTTTTGTAATGATATTCTTTGTTGTTGTCTCTGCTATTGTCTCTGTTGATTCTCATTTAGATTTTGTATCTTTTTGATATCCTAGTATCATCCACTCTCTCCTCTTGGAAATAAAATTGGATATTGCAATGCATTATAACATCCATAGAAGTGTTTGACTTTGTAGCATTATCCTGAATAAGTCTGTACAATTATTTCTCTATCTAATACTCTATTTAAGTTATTGCTTTCAACCCATATACTTGTCACGTCTTCTTTTGTTGGAGCCTCATAATGATGATTCATTCTTATATTTCTTTTTTGATCGAGATGTTAAGGTTATTATAGGACTCATAAGTATTAAATATTCAAAATACCTTAACATAAGGATTTTCTTCTAAAATCTTCATTAGCCTTCTTATATTTCTTCACATAAAGTCACATTCTTCATTGTCTTTATTCTATTTTGCACCTTATTGATGAAGTCATAAAAGTACAATTGAAAATATCATTATGGGTGGGGCTTTTACGACGACTTAGAGCGAGGCTTGCGACGCATAGATCGAGGGCTCGCTTGGAGTGAAAACGCAGTCTTCTCAAAGGGCTATCTTGAAGAGTTTTATTTTAAAAATAATATTTATTTTCATGTAAATTTTAAAAAATAGTATTTGTATTTGAATTAAAATTGAAAAAGAGGGAAGGGGAGGGTAGACTTGCATTTTCACTTCCCCCTTCCCTCTTTTGAATATAGTAGAATTATTTTATTATTTTTATTTGTTAGATTAATTTTTATATTTATTTTTGACAAGTTTTAAAAAGTAATATTTATCGATAATAAATTTTTAATAATATATTTAATAATTAATATGTAATTAATGATAAATTAGTAGTATTTATCTTTGGATAAAATTTAATAATTAATAAATATAAATAAAAATTTAATAATTAATAAATTTATTTTATTAATTAATTTACATTTAATGAAAAGTTATTTTATCATTTATATTTGTTAAATTGATTTTTATATTTATTTTTTATAAGTTTCAAAAAGTAATTAATGATAAATTGATCGTATTTATCTTTGAATAATATTTAATAATTAATAAATATAAATAAAATTAGTAATTTTTAACAAATAGAAATAAAATAAGTAATATTTATATTTGAATAAAATTAATAGTTTTAACTTTGAATAAAATTTAGTAGCTAACAAATACAAATGAAATAAGTAATATTTATTTTTAAATTATGAATTGATTTACATTTTCAATTTGTTAATTTTAATAGTGATATAATTATTTAATAATATGTTAATTAATATTAAGGAATCTATTTTGTAAATTTAATAGAATAATTACGTAAAATATAATATAATATAATATTATACTAATTAATATTAAGGTATTAATTTTCTAAATTTAATAAGATAATTACATAAAATATAATATAATATAATATAATATTAATTAATATTAAGTCATCTATTTTTCAAATTTAATAAGATAATTACGTAAAATATAATATAATATAATTTAATAATATACTAATCACAATTAATATTAAATAATACACTAATTATAATTAATAAATTTATTTTGTGTAGTAATTTATATTAAACAAAAATTTATTTTATTATTTATGTTTGTTAGATTAATTTTATATTTATTTTTGATAAGTTTTAAAAAGTAATTAATGATAAATTAATAATATTTAACTTTGAATAAAATTTAATAATTGATATATATAAATAAAATTAGTAAGTTTTAATAAATAAAAATAAAATGAGTAGTATTTATATTTGAATAAAATTAGTAATTTTTAACTTCTAATAAAATTTAATAGCTAACAAATACAAATAAAATGAGTAATATTTATTTTTAAATTATACATTAATTTATATTTTTAATTTGTTAATTTTAATAATGATATAATACGCTAATCATAATTAATATAAAATTAATAAATTTATTTTGTACACTAATTTATATCAAATAAAAATTTATTTTATTATTTTTATTTGTTAGATTAATTTTTATATTTATTTTTAATAAATTTTAAAAAGTAATATTTGTCTTTATATAAATTTTTAAAAATAGTATTTATCTTTAAATAATAAAATTAAAAAGGAGAGATATATTTGTATTTTCACTTCCTCTCATCCCTCTTTTAA
The DNA here is from genome assembly GCA_948192965.1 of Dalechampia spathulata. Taxonomy (NCBI): domain Eukaryota; kingdom Viridiplantae; phylum Streptophyta; class Magnoliopsida; order Malpighiales; family Euphorbiaceae; genus Dalechampia; species Dalechampia spathulata. The sequence continues at coordinate 17,314 of CANYBF010845734.1, forward strand.
TAAGTACTAGAGTTTTATAATGTGCTTTACACGTTAGTATGATTTTTTTAACCCATCGTTTGAAAATAATTTTATATTTCATTTTTTCAAATTTTTTATTATAGTAATACTTTTTATAATTTTCAATTAATATTTGACATTTAAGTATTATATACTTATTTAAAATGTTGTTTATATAATATTTTTATTCATTCATTCAAAAAAATGAAAATAAATGTTTATTTATCTATTTGATAGCAAAACCTTTTTATAGACTATATTTTTTGTATATGTTGGTTCATTTTTTTTAAATCATCATTTTTTACTAATATCTTTATTATTGAGCTTGAAATCGTTCTTAATAATGCAACATATAATTATTCATGTGAAAAGACATCTTTTGGCAAGTGTACTCCTACGTTTGGTATTATTTATCCCTATGTCTTGTTTATAGTCATTGCAAAATATAATCGTACTGGAAATTGCTTCATTTTAAATTGGAACGAATATTTTTTCACCTTCTAGTGGATTAAGTGTTATTCTTAATGGTAATATTTGTCTATTAACATGTTGTCCAACTGTTATTTCAGTATGTATGACATTTTTTCCAAATCTTCTGCATATCATTCGAGTTCCATTGTACAATCCATTTGATACATTAAAATTCCTTAAAAGTATTATTGGGCAAGTAACTTTCAACTGTAGTCTATGTGATAGGATTCCATTCGATTGCAAGCTATTCATAAATTCTTTTTAATAATTGGTGTTGACATCATCAACTACATGATCATAGCTAAGGTATACTTGAGTCTCTCGCGGGAACATATTTATTATCATCTGATTTAGTTTATCCATATATTCATTCTTCATTGTCAATATTGTATAATTTTCCAAGTATTCTGATGATATCGAGCTCTCAAAAAACTCAAGAAATACATTTTATATCAATGCCTTCTCGCATGAATCTTTTCCATGATTTTGTACCACCATTTCATCTGGTATGATTACGTTTCCATTATGAGTTATAAACTTTTCCCCATCTACCACTCTTTGAAATAAATCACTAAATGTTACATCTAATCTAGCTCGCATGCTATTTATCAATTTGAGCACTTTCATTTTATTCTAAAGATATGATGTTATCAGATTTGCATTAACTGTTTCTTACCTTATTCCTTTGGGGACCATTGGCAAGACCTGTATAAAGTCACCTCTATATACAATCACTTTTCAATCAAATAGATCATTGTTGTTCATTATATCTCTAAGCATTCTATCAATTATCTCCATCATATATTTCTTGGCTATCGGTGCTTCATCCCACATGATCATATTGACTTTGTGTAACAATATTGTTAAGTCACTCTACTTTGATATATCATATAATCTTACTTTTGTTGGATTGAATGAAATATTGAATGTAGAGTGTGTTATCCTTCCTCCTAACATTATTTATGCTACTACACTTGAAGTTGTTTGTTACACCCGTAGTTGAGACCCTAGTAGTTTATACACTAGTATACGGGTAGAGGTATGTATGTGTATAAGTTTTGTTATGCATTGATGATGTGTGTGTGCGTGTATGTATGTATGTATGCTTATACTTGTGATGGTATTATGTGACACTATTGCCTTGTTGGGAAGTGCGACTTCTCGGTTGGATGAGGGACAGTGATGTTGAGGTGTTAGGATTGGTTTTGGAGTGTTTCTTACAGGTTTCAGATGAGTTAGGGGCTTCGAATTAGGCATGTCCTGATTTTAGGCATGCGGTACGGGCGTACGGATAGCCGTACGGGCGTACCAGGCTTGAGGGAACAGGGGAATTGAGGTCTTGGAGGTTGTACGGGCGTACCAGAGGGTTGTACGGCCGTACGTTAGCTCGAAGTAATTTAGGTTTGTCAGTACTTTGGGGTCGTACGGGCGTACCAAATATGGTACGGCCGTACCGAAGCTCGCAGGAAATTGGGTTTGTCAGGCTTTTTAGGGTGGTACGGGTGTACGCGTATTTTGGTACGGTCGTACGCGACTTTTAAGGCTGTTTTAAACGGATTAAACCTAGCTTTTTCATTAAGCTTCTTTCCATTTTCTTTACTAAACCCTTCCTAAACATCCCTAAACCCCTAGAGCTTATTTTTCCTCAGAGAATTAAGCCGAACGAAGTGAGTTTTACAAGATTAGAAGCTTAGAGGCGTAATCAGACTTTAGCAGCTTTACTTCTAACAGGTTAGTACTAGCT
>CANYBF010846627.1:0-11604 GCA_948192965.1 Dalechampia spathulata
TTCCAATATCATGGACTTCAATATATAGTTTAATACTCCAAGTAAAACAAGTTCATCCAAAACATTGTACTATATAATGAATAATGCCTTTATTAATGAAAAACGTATAGTACAAATACACATGATGCTCTAAGCATACACTAATAGTAACAACTACATGGAACTAAATTATACATTTATGTTAACTTTTCTTTAAACCTAACATTTAAATACATATTATTAGACAATAGGAGATGATCTTTAAATAGCACTTGAGAAATGAGTCATTGATTGAACTAAATAGATAAATTATTATGATTTGTAATTAAACCTAAATATAAATGAAGGTTATAGAGTCAAAAAAATATGTTACGAATCAAATGCACATGAAGAAAAAATTGAATTATATAAATGTAAGGATATATATAAAAGAATTAAGTATTATCATTATGAGATTAAGTAAATGAATTATTTGACAAATATAAAGTATTATAAATTAAGCTAATTTATTGTATGTCTATATATGTACAATTTTTATATGTTTATTGAAAGTAATACTAATACATGAAAAGAGAGATCTACAAAAAGGTTATGTATCTTTAATACATAAAACAAAATTTAATATTATAATCTAATTCATGTTTACATGTATGTTCTTATATGATCAATAATAAGATATTAAGGAACAATATTGGGAAAGGATATGAGTCATATGATTATCCTATCATGATCGAGTGAATTAGATATCATGAATGGATACTTCTTTTATTGAATGCATAATGGATTAAAAATGAAATAGTATTTAATATAGGTGTATTAGGTTGGAATCTTTGATTTCTACTCTTTCAAGAAGTAAAGAAACAAGTTATATTCAGGTTTATGCTTCTTAATTAATGTTGCAAACTAAGTTAATAAGTAAGTCAAAGTATTAACTACATAAATATTAATTTGTTTATATAGTAAATGATCTTTGCATATTAATAATGTAATGATAGTAGTATGTTGATGTATGTTTATTATTATTTATAAAAAAATTCTACTAAATTATATATGCTTTGGCAGTTGTATCTTTGATGAAATAAACTTGAATATTATATGGATGCTAGTATATGCTTTAATAAGAATAATGATATGATACATTTGTATTGATGGATGCTTCTTAATTAAATTCAATTTATATAATGACATATATGGAGACGTGGATTCCATTGCAAATATAACATGATTTGATAATGATGGGCATAAGTTATGGTTTGTGCTTATAAGCTTATTGCTATCATAAGACATGACTATAGAGGTAAACTGAGCACAAGGGAAAATCACTTATGATGATGTATTTAATTATTATCATCAAATAAAAGAAATATATCATAATCATGCATCATATTGATATTATTGAGTTGTTTATACATCTAAATGCAATTCATTTATGAGAAGATATGAGGTCAAAGTTGGATAATGGATTTTGAAATATGAAGTAGGTTGAGTGTGTCCTTCCTTAATGGTAGGTTAAGTTACAATCCCTACCCAAACTATGCATAGCATTATGTATATGTAGCATTGAGGCTGGTTGAGTTGTGTCCTTCCTCAATGAGATTATGACATGTTATGATGATATACATGATATAGATGATGGAGGAGGAATCATTGACATGTCATTCACATCAAATGCATTAAACATTATGGCTTCGAAAATAGATATTAATGTCATATTATTTTTATAGAATATGTGGAGCTAAATCATGATTGTTTGATGTGTTGGGATTAATATGATTAAGTGGAAATGGAATAATTGTAATAAGAATGTTTGGAAGTGACAACTTATATGAACTTTATTATTTACTTGTGATTGAATTGTATGTAAATATGTTAATGAGTTATCTTATATTTATATCTATGATCAATAATGAAGATTATTGTTATTATTATATGATTTATATGGATAAATGAAAATAACTAGTATTGATATAATTTGTTAATGTATTACTATGAAATATTATTTTATTTAGTAGAAAACCTTATAAATATATCTTTGGTGAATGTATAATAATGTTATGATAAGAAACAACAGACTTACATCTCTTAATTATAGAGGTTTTTGGTGAAAGGTTTTATTAAGTGATGATTTAAATAAGAGAGATAATAATTACATATTTCATAAGAATGTCATTAAATGTATTAAAGTTGAAATGTTTATAAGATTAAAAAATCATAGAAGTACAAAAGCATTTTATAAGCGAGAACCTATACTCGTTAGAAATGGTAAAATAATAAAAATTCCAAGGAAAGATGAATATAAATGAGAATTTACATAATATAGTTACATGTATTTTAAATGCATAAAAAATGAAAAAATTGATTCATACACTTTACAATTTGAAAATGGACTTTACAATTTGACATGGGTCAAGCATGATGTTCTATGGGTTATAGTAGACAGATTGATGAAGATAACCCATTTCTTACCTGTATGGATGGACTATGAGTTAGAGAAGTTAGCAGAATTGTATTTTACATAAGATTGTATGCTTACATGGTGTCTTGACGCCCATTGTATCAAATAGGGATCCATAATTTACATCTCATTTCTAGGAGAGTTTTCAGAGAGCATTGGGTACTAGAGTGCATTTTAATACTGCTTTCTGTCCATAAATAGACAGGCAATCAGAGAGAGTGATTCAAATTTTAGAAGATATGCTTTAGGCATGTGTAATTGAATGGGAAGATAGCTAGGATACATACTTACCATTGATTGAATTTGTATATAACAATAGCTACAAATCCAACATACAGATTCTCCTTATGAAGCCTTATATGGTAGAAGATGTAGAACTCCTTTGCACTAGGATGAAGTTATGGAAAGAATATTTGTAGGACTTAAATTGGTACAGTAAGCCGAAGAGTAGATTAAATTGATTAAAAGTCAACTAAAAGCAGCTTCAAATAGACATAAATCCTATGTAGATTTAAAGATAAGAGATATAGAGTTCAATGTAGAGGACAAAGTATTCCTGAAGGTATCTCCATGGAAGAGAATTATGCAATTCGAGCAGAGAGGTAAATTGAGTCTTTGATTCATTGGACTATATGAAGTCTTGGAAAAAGTGGGACTATTGGTCTATAAATTAGCTTTATCTCCATAGCTAGATAAGATCCATAGTGTGTTCCATGTATCAATGCAAAGAAGATATATATCAAATCCCTCTCATGTTATTCTAGTCAAATCCATAAGGATACAACCTAATTTATCCTACAATGAAGAATGAGTGGAGATATTGGCCAAAGAAGTGAAATAGTTAAGGAATAAGCACATTCCCTTAGAGAAAGTGTTATGGAATCATCATTCAGGACAAGATGCTACTTAGAAATGGGAATCAATTATAAGATAACAATACCCCTATTTATTCCTTATAGATTTAGGTTTGAATTTTGAATTGAAATTCTTTTTAGGGGGAGAGAGTTGTCATATACACACACATATAACAACCTCATGTGCATGTATTTTATGCATACGTTATAGTGAATGAGAAAATAAAGGAATTCCATATGAAATGCATGAATGAGATATGATGTATGAATGCTTTGATATGATAAATGTTATACGAAGTGCTTTATAGATAAAGGAATTCCATATGATATGGAATCAATAGAGAAAATAATGAAAAGAAGGTGAAAAGATGATTACAAAAGTGAATATGCATTAAAGATGCGAATTTGGTATGTTTTTGTTGAATGCCATAAACGAAACTCTATAATGGAATTTATATGTGTAAGGTGAAGCATTGACATGCTTAACATGTTATTATATGATGTATTATAGTTTAAAATGTGTAAAGTTAGAAGCAATGGCATGGTAAATGGTAAGCTAGGATACAAATAACATTTCATGGAAAGTTAAGGTTAATATTGGAAACCATTACATGTATGATTTATGTCCATAACATCATGATGAATGGTAAGTGCAATCTTATACAAGCATGACATGAAAATGATGAAAAAATGAGAATGAAAGAAGAAGGAAATAAATTGGTTAAGTAATTAACTATAGCTTGACAAATGCCACCTTATGATTGGTCCCTCTTTCACATAAGTCAAAAATTAATTTATATTGTCTTAAGGAGGTGCATAAATTGGTTTCTTCATCCTAACATCATCCAAGTTTCAGTTTCTTCCCTTCTTCTTCTCTTTTTCATTCTAACTTAAAGGAAAACACTTTTCTAGGGTAAAATCATGCATAAGTTTTGGTTTTTATATTGTTTAGGTGTTTTATGTGCTTTATCCATGCTTTCTTCTTCTTCTTCATGTTTTCTTATATTTTAAATGAAATAATAAATTGTTGTAGGGTTGATGATGGGTATATGCAAATGAAAGAATTTGATTGAATGATGAAAGAATAAGGAGGTTAGGTTGCTAAATTTGATGTTATGCATAACCAAATGAGTTTCTTTTTTTATGTGATATTTATGTAAACCCTAACTTGTAACCTTCAATTAGTCACTTTAGTTATTGTTTAAAGTATGGGAATGATGATTAATGGTATTTGTAAGGTTTGATATGCTTAAAGGTTGATGGAAAGATGATTATGTATGTTGGTAACTTGAAATTTAACTTGCTACCTAATTTGGAAATATTTCAAGTTTCATCATTTTAAGGGGTAGAATTGTGTAGCCCTTGAGTTGGTATGAAAACATGATTGAATAATATGTTTAGATGTTGAATATAGGGTTTTGAATGCAGTGGTGTGTCATGGCATGTATGAGGATAATGGCTAATCATATATGCAAAACGAAGTCAATGATGTATAAATACACTTAATGAATGAAATTATGTTTCAAGGACTTATATTGGCTGAAAGGCATGAATGACTTCTACTTGTGAAGTGTGAAATATTGAAAGATGGTATGGTGATTATATGCTCCTAATGAATCAAAGTTGAATTATGATTACATATTATGATTGTATATGGATTCCTTAAGATGATAAGTCAAATACAATATGTGAATGACTTTACTAAATGAATGTAAAATGGAAATGCTATAGGTTTAATAGATAAGACTCATACTTCTCCATGAGCTATCAATGAAGGCAAAGTGGTAGCAGGTTTGTGCTATTCATTTCATGACTTCACATAAGGCCTCAAAATGATAACTTCTCACTTGATGGCTTATGATAACAACTTAATTAGTTTATATTATGAATGGTATCATATGATCATCATTGCATATGATCATTAAAGCATCAATTATGCATAATGTCATGAATTATCCATACATAAAGGCATATTCGTGATATATCATATAAAGGATATAAGGGGGGAAAGAAAGTGATATACAGAACAAAGTTTAGTGAAAGCATACTGGGTCATACAGTTATTATCGATTCCATTGATGGAATCATACAATGATTATCAATTCTTTTGATGGAAACATACAATATAGGTTCCTATCATGGAACCATAGAGAAATGTTAAGTTCCTATGGGAATTAGAGGATGATATAGTACCGGTACATAAAGAAATTGATCAAGTAGAGGATTGTATGATGTATGTTAATTTGCATGCATGTTTAGTCATTTTTAGTTAGTGTTTAATGTTCATTTTATTACATTTTTACTTTGATTTAGTAGAATTTGATGAGTTTATTGAAGTGTGTAGCGTTAAGGAAGTAATAAAGAAGAAATGAAGTATTTTAGGACTTCAAGGAGTAAGTTACGATTGTGACATTCAAAGTCATGATCGTGACAGAAGTGATGCAAGGAAGACACTTTCAAGCAAAGTCACGATCATGACATTCAAAGTCACGATCGTGACAGATGCTAAGCTAAGAGGAAGAGGAGCCAAGCCAAGCCAAGTCAAAATCATGACATTCAAAGTCACGATCATGATAGAAGGAAAGAAGCCCAAGCACCATCAAGCAAGCAAGTCATGATCGTGACTTGCAAAGTCATGATCGTGACTCCTCAATTATGAGCCATTTAAAGTATGAAATCTGCAGAAGATTGAGGGGGAAAATGGGATCCATAGGGGGAACAAAAATAAAAAGCTTTAATGGAGACCTTATAGGCAAAGCAATCTGGGCCAAAATATAAACAAATTGGAGTTAAAGCTGGAGGACCCCCACTCATAGCATAAAATGAGGATGGCATCTAGGGTTAAGGGGCATTCACCATTTGCACTAGCAGCAGTCCAACTTTTAGGGAAATTTTATATAGTGTTCAACTTTGTTTTTCATTTCTTCTTGTATCTTCTCTTCAACCATGAGTGGCTAAGTACTTTGTGTAGGATTTGATATTTGAATCCCTTGTTGGGATAACTGATTGTGCTTTGTTAACATTGCTATGAATGTTTAATTTTAAAGTTTGATTTTGGAAACAAAACCTCTGCTTTATGATTGCAACAAGAGTTGGATTATAAAATGCTTGTTCATTGAGAGATATTCAATTCCAAAGGTTAGTTTTCTAAATGATTACTTAAGCTCTATGATTGTAATGAGAGTTGGATTATGAAAAGCTTACTCATTCTGGTTAGATCGGTGTGTGAGAGAGATCTACATACTCATAATTCCTGTATGATTGCTATATAGTTTCCCTAATCAGAGGACCTTGATTGTGACTAAGGAATTCTGAAGATTAGAGTAAGATTTAGTTGATTTCGCCTCGAGAGAGGATTTTCAATGTCGTGGGATATCTTGGGTAGCAATAAGCACATGACTGTCATCCTAGTTTGGTGATGATGATTTCAAGTCGTATGTTCCTTATCATTTGTGTTATATTCTTGCTTTTCAATCCATTTCATTTCTTTATGTATTCCTTTCACCAATTGCTTACTTCTAAATACCAACCCATTATCCTCACTTAAACAAATCAGAAATCCAAGTAGTGGTGGATAAACCAATAAATCCTTATGGGATCAATATCTTACTACAGTAATCTGTATACTTGAAGTGAAGTAGTGAATAAAACTACTATCGTTTTAGGGATGATCAAGTTTTTTGCACCATTGCTAGGGATTTACGAGTTTAACATTGCTACAAAGAAAGTAAAGTTTGATTTAAGCATTTTGTGTTATTTTTAATTTTTGAGTTATGTAGGTGTATGAGCAGAAGAACCAAGAACTCTCAAGCACCACTGTTTGAATCTTGCAAAGATTTGACAAGGCTTGAAAGAGAAAACCATAGAGTTGCTCAGGAAAGAGTTGTGCAGGAAACCCAGTAGAGATGCGAAAGAACAAAGAACAGTGATGGACGTAGTCATGCCTAGTTTCTATGCTAATCAACAAAGCATAATGAGACCAGTCGTAGCAGCCAACAATATTGAGATCAAGCCTGCTCTATTGCAAATGTTGTAGCCTTCGGTACAGTTTTTTGGTTTACCAAATGAGGACCCTAATGATCATATTTTAAATTTTTTGGAGATTTGTGATACTTTCAGGTACAATGGAGTGACAGAAGATGCTATAAGGCTGAGGTTATTCCCATTTATGTTGAGAGACAAGGTAAAAATTTGGCTGAACTCATTGATCCCAAGGTCAATTACAACTTGGGACTAGCTTGTACAAGCATTTCTAGCCAAATACTTTCCTTTGGCAAAGACTGCAAAGATCATCAAGGAGATCACAAATTTCCAATAGATGGATAGTGAATCTCTATATAAAACATGGAAAAGATTCAAGGAGCTACAAAAAAAAGTGCCCTTATCACAACTTACCAAGAGAGTTGCTACTCCAGACATTCTATAATGGAGTGAACACAACCACCAGAGGGACCATTGATGCTGTAGTTGGAGGGTCCCTGATGAAGAAGACCATAGAGGTAGCATATGAATTGCTGGAAGAGATGGCAGCCAATAATGCATTATGGGCATCAGACAGGTCTAAAACAGTAATTAAAGAACATAAGGGTGTTCTGTCACTTGATGCTGTTAGTGCTTTGCAGGCTGAAGTTACAAATTTGACCAAGAAAATCAATAACTTATCAAAGGTGTCTAGTTCATGTGAGCTATGCGGACAAGTAGGATATGCAGCAAGCAAATGCAATGCATGTGAAGCCATGGAGCAGGTTAGTTTTATGGGAAATATGCTACATTCCATAGGAAGACAAGGTAACAATCCCTACTCCAATTCATATAATCCAGGATGGTGAAACTATCCAAATTTTTCCTAAAGTAACAATGCAGGAAATATACAAAAGGCACAGCAACCAACACCTCCTCAACAAAACAATTTTGAGTCTAAAATAGAGAAATTCATGAAGCTGTTGGGAACAAAATTGAATAGTTAGGAGGAATCATAGAAGAGAATGGAAGCAAAGTTTAATCAAATCATAAAGAACCATTCCTCCTTCATCCACAACTTAGAAGTACAGGTGGGGTAGCTGGCTACAGCAGTTACGCAAAGGAATCTTGCAGGACTTCCAAGCAATACCGAGCCAAACCCCAAGGATCAAGTGAATGCAATTCAACTAAGGAGTGGTAAAGAGCTACACAATAAATGTAAGGAACCTGATGTTGTTGAGAATGAATGCAGGAATAAGGAAAGAAGGCAGAGTAGCAGTGGAGCTGGAACTTCACGTATTGAGATAAAGGAAAGTCACTGTCACGATCGTGACATTGAAAGTCCCAATCATGACAATGACACTAGAAAGAGAAAGGAGAAGGAGCAAGGGCCTGGTAAGTATATGCCCCCCATCCCATTTCTGCAAAGATTAGTCCAATATAAAGTAGATGAAAAGTTTATTTCATTTATGGAAAAATTAAAAAAATTAAGGATTAATATGACATTTGCTAAGATGATTCAAGATATACCAAAGTATGCAAAGTTTTTAAAAAAAATCTTAGCACACAAACGGACAATAGATGATACACAACCGGTTTCATTAACTGGAACTGTAGCTCAATAGTTTCAAGTAAAATGCCATCTAAACTGCGAGATCCTGGAAGTTTCACCATCCCATGTAAGGTAGGAGATTTAGTATTTAATAAATATTTATGTGATTTAGGTGTAAGTGTCAACTTGATGCCATATGCCATTTTTCAAAAGTTAGGTATTGGGGAGATCAAGGCCACCTCCATGGTGATCCAGCTGGTTGATCAGTCTGTGAAGAAACCCTTCAGGATCATCAAAGACGTTTTGGTGAAAGTGGATAAGTTCATCATTCTAGTAGATTTTATGGTGCTAGATTACAATGAAGATGTCAATTGTGTACTAATTCTAGGAAGACCTTTCCTAAATACAAGAAAATCATTGGTCGATGTGCATGAAGGAAAACTCGTCCTCTGAATTAGTGATGAGCGAATAGAATTCAATATAAAGAAGGCAATGAAATAGCCAATAGAGGGTGAAGTGTGCATGAAGATAGACATAGTTGATGAATGTGTATCTACTATCATAAATGAAGAAGTGCAGAATGTCATAATAGAAGAAGGGATTGAGGTAATAGGTGAGGAAGGTGGAGAATCACCTAAAACAGAACAGCTGGTAAGAAATAGTAACCCTACTCCCCCTTCAATTGAGAAACCATCTGTGTTAGAACTGAAAATTCTGCCAAAACATTTGAGGTATGCTTTCTTAGGGAGTAATGAAACACTACCGATTATCATCTCTAATAAGCTAACTTTGGTGCACGATGGCAAGCTGCTCAAAATGATACGAAAGCATATTTGAGCTTTAAGATGGTAGCTATCGAACATAAGGTGAATCAGCCCTGATATGGTCATGCATAGAATACACTTGGAAGAGGGAAACAAGCATGTTCATAAGAGGCAAAGGAGACTTTAACCCTAACATGCAAGATGTTGGGAAAAAGGAGGTAATTAAGCTGCTGGATGTAGGTATTATCTATCCTATTTCTGATAGTAAGTGGGTGAGTCATGTCTAATGTGTACCTAAAAAAATGGCATGACTATCATAGAAAACAATAAGAAGGAATTGCTGTCAACTTGGATAAAATCTGGTTGGAGAGTTTGCATAGACTATAGGAAGTTGAACACTGCTACTAGAAAAGATCACTTTTCCTTACCCTTTATTGATCAAATGATAGAAAAGATAACAGGGCACTCTTTCTATTGTTTCTTAGATGGCTATTCAGGTTATAATCAGATTTTCTTCTTTCCTCAAGACCAAGAGAAAACAACTTTTACATGTCTTTATGGTACGTTTGCTTATAGGCGTATGCCTTTTGGTTTATGTAATGTGCCTACCACTTTTCAAAGATGTGTGATTGCTATATTTTTTGATATGATTGAGGAATTTATGAAAATACTCATGAATGACTTCTCAATGTTTGGAGACTCTTTTGAGTCTTGTTTGCAGAATTTAGAACGGGTCTTGAAACACTACGAGGAGACCAATTTGGTACTGAACTGGGAAAAGTGCCATTTCATGGTAGAAGAGGGAATTGTGCTTGGCCACAAGATCTCCAAGGAAGGTATTAAGGTGGACAGAGCTAAAATTAAGGTGATATCTAATCTACCACCACCATAGAATGTGAAAGGGATAAGAGGATTCCTTGGACATGCAGGATTCTATCATCATTTTATAAAAATTTTTTTTATCATTGCTAGACCCTTGACAAGCTTGTTAGTCAAGGATGTCGTGTTCGATTTCCATAATGAGTGTTTGAATGCTTTTAATACTTTGAAGCATGCTTTAACCACGGCTCCGATTTTAACTTCTCCTGATTAGTCTTTGCCATTCGAAATCATATGTGACGTTAGTGACTTTTGCCTTAGGATATGTGTTAGGATAAAGAAAGGATAAGAAATTGCATGCCATTTATTATGCTAACAGAACATTAACTGGACCACAATTGAATTATACTACCATTGAAAAGGAGCTTCTAGCAGTAGTCTTTGCATATGATAAGTTTAGAGCTTATCTTTTTGGTTCTAAGGCCATTATTTTCACTAACCATGCTGCTTTGAGGCATTTGTTTGCAAAGAAAGATGCAAAACCAAGACTGATTAGGTGAGTATTTATCATATCTTTTGACTGCGTAACATGCTCCCGTAGAATGGTTACTAATTTTCCATCAATAAAATCAATAATCATCCTACAAGGGATTCCATACATTCATAAATGGTAAAAAAACATTTTTTTTATATGTCTAATTCATTTTAACGATCCCTGGTTCATCATATAAGCATGGTTTAGTTCATACCATTATTAGTGTCATAGTTGTACACACGTTATTACATGTTTATAGTATATCAAAGTTGAAGATACTGCCAAAGTACTTATCTAAAACATTGCACGCTTAAAACTTATAAGAAGTCCATAATATCTTTATTACCACTCATATTGATTTGTCCTACTGCTGCCTCAATGATTCTCTTTTACGACTTTGCTTGTTCTTACATTTATCAATTGACAAACGCTGAGTATAAAACTCAATGGTGCTAGTTATAACATGTAATACAATTAATCATATAGTCCAAATAATCATAGCATTTAAAGATCTATAACATTAATAGTTCATGATGCATTGATGTCAATTTGATCATCATATCAATTAGTTCAAACAGTATGATCATTTCTTTTGGATTTCATGTTAAATATATATAGGAATAATCAAGCATGACTATCTTGAATTATGATAAATTTCCAATCATATCAAACATTCGTATGAAGAT